>VXBI01013799.1:251743-272484 GCA_013397375.1 Toxostoma redivivum
GCGGCGGTGCGGGGCGGGCGGAGCGGCGGCGACCTCGCGGCTCTGGTTCCGGTTCCCCGCCCGCGGCTTTGGGGACCCCGCGTCCCGCTCCTCATCCCCTCGGCCCGGCTTTGGCGGTGCACGGTGCCCAGTCCGCCCGGTTCGCGGTGCCGGGTTCGTGGTGCCCGGTTCTCGGTGCCGGGTTCTCGGTGCCCGGTTCTTGGTGCGGGGTTCGCGGTGCCCGGTTCGCGATGCCCGGCTGTCGCCGCTGCCGCAGAGCCGGTGCTGCCCCGGTGCTGCCCCGGTGCTCCAGGGCCCCCGCGCCCCTTCCCCAGCGCGCTATGGATGCACTCCAGGGCCATGGTAATTAATGATAATTAATGGTAGTTAATGGTAGCTCTGTGACCGGCGCTTCGGAAGCCGCCGAGGAGGGGCACGGCCCCGCCGGGGTCTGCCAGCGCTGGCACCGGCACCGGGGCACGTTCCGAGTGCTGCCCGCGCTCTGCGGGTCCCTGCCGGGCTGGCAGCGGAGCGTGTTTGTTTGCTTGCGCCGAGGATCTGTGCAGCTGAAAACGTGCCCGACTGACACCTCACGCTTTATTTTCGTGTTTTGCCCCAAAAAGCGTCCCGGCCGCAGGTTTCGTGCCCGGTGCGCGCAGCCGGCCCGGTGCGGAGTTTGTGCAGGGGCCGATGGCTCTGCCCGCTCCGCCGCTGCCTCAAGCCCGGACACGCCGGCGTTAATGGCTCCTGCCCTTCCTGGCTGTCGCCCAGCTCTCCGCAGCCAGCCCGGAGGTTTCGGCTCAGCTTTTGTTGTCGGAAGGCGGCTTCAAGGAGACCGGCTCTGCCGGAGGAGCTGCCGCAGCCGGTGGGAGCTGGCGGCGAGCGCAGGGCGCCGGTGGCTCCCGGCTGGCAGGGGGGCATCACCGGGCAGTGTCCGGCAAATGCGGGAGGTGCCGCCGAGCTGCGGGCCCGCCGGAGGGGGTTCGGCGTGGGCTGCTGCTGCTCCTGGCCCGTTCCGATGCGGTCAGCGCTGGCCGTGGCTCCCGTGCCCCCGGGGACAGCGGGCGGTGACCCCCGGGCTGTGCGGGGCTCTGGGCTGAGCCTGCTGCTGCACCGCCCCGTCCAGGAGCTCCGTGCTCGGCCGGTGCCCCTGAGCAAGGGCTGGTAAAAGCGGCCACAGCACGGAGGGAGGGCAGGAGGGAAGCTGGCCCGAGCAGCAGCGCTGGAACGTGCTCACACCGAGGGGATGTTCCCGGAGGATGCTCCTGGGAAAACACAGTAAGTGCAATAGCAACGCGAGGAGGAAGATGAGCTGGTGCCAAGGACAGCAGCAGCTGTCTGGGCTCGGGCAGGTGGCTGCAGGGCCCTGGGTGTGCCGGTGCTGCCAGCCGAGCCGGGGCTGTGCCCTGCACAGCCTGCCATGGCGGCTGGGAGGCCGTGCCTGTGCACAGCCCACGTCCTGCTGCTCTGCAAACGCTGCTGCTTTGCAAAAGAAATGGAGCTGCAGCGGGAGATAAATCCCTGCCTTGCAGAGCGTGCAGCGGCTGAGCTGTGCTGGGCTGCGAGGTAAGGCCGGGCTCGGGGTGTGTGTCTGTGACTGGGAGGGGTGGGATCGGCCCTGGGACATGAGATTGACAAATCACTTCATGGTAGAGCCAGGATTGTGTTTTCTCCTGCTCCATCCCCTCTAGGGATGGATGGATGTTTCCAAACCCTCGCTGTGGGTTGGGGTGTCTGTAGTGGGGAGGGGGGCACTGAACCTTTTAGCCCTCGGGTCAGCCCCTGCCTTTGGGGGGCTGGTGCTCCCCAGGGCTGCTCACTGGGGACCTGGGCTGTCCCATCGGAGATGCTGAGCCAGAGCTGTCTCTGCAAGCTGGCTCATGAAACGAGGATGATGAGCAGTGGGATTATTTTGTTTCTCTGGAAGGAGCCTGTGCTGCTGGAGCCTGTGCTGTTCTTTCCCTTGTTCCCAGTGTTTCTGCCTGGCTGTGGGGCAGCCCTGGCAGCCCCTCACACCCCTGGGGTGCTGCTGAGCAGCCTCAGGCTGCTGCTTCCAACGCCACTGCTCGCTGCTGTGCAGCCCGGCTCCCAAAAATGCCAGGGCTTGGAGGTCAGCAGCAGGAGAATGGCGGGTCTGTGTGGCTCTGAAAGGAGCCTTGTGCTGTGCCAGGGCGGGGGCTCCCGTGGCTCAGCGTGGGTCCTGGTGCCTGTGTGTGCTCCTGCACACTGCAAACACCGGGCTGCACCGCGGTGCCAGCGCCCAGAGCTGCCCCATCGTGGCACGGAGGGGCTGAGCCCCAGCTGGGGCTGTGCCAGCCTTGGCAGGACGTGGGGCAGAGCCTGGCACGCTGCAGCCCCGGCCCTGGGGCGTGTGGGGCCCTGCAGCAGGGCAGGATGTGGTTCAGCATCTGCCCTTCCCTGCCTTTGTCCAGCCTGGCCCAGGCAGCGTGGCCAGTGGCAGAATTGCCCTTTCTGTGCCTCTGGATGGGCTGCACTTTCTCAGGAAACAGCCAATTGTGCTGGCTGGCAGTGCATCCCTGTGCTGGGGCCAGCCTGGGGACACCCTGGCCCGTGTTTCCCGGGGCTCCCAGCGGCTGTGGGAGGGCAGCCCCCAGCCCCAGTAATGCCCATCAGCACAGCAGGGACAGCAGGGGGGTGCTGGCCCCCAGGACAGGCCATCCAGTGTGGCAGTGGGGCCGGGTGACACAACTCTGGGATGCTGGTGGGGGGTCAGGCTGGACACTTCTCATCTCCCTTTGATGCACTCTCAGCCCTGTGGTGCCAGTCAGCCTCCACTGTCCCCATGTCACCGTGGGCTTGGCTGGCTCCCCCAGCAATCAACCCTGAAGTGCCTGGGTGCCAGGAGGGCAGGGGACATCTCTGTGCTGGGAGCTCCTGTGTCTCAGGGCTCCTCAAGGAGTCACAGAACAGGCTGAGATGGAAGGGACCCACCAGGGTCAGTAATTCCTGCACAGACACCCCAGGAATCTCATCCTGTGCCCTGTCCAAGTGCTCTGTGAGCTCTTGGGGCCCTCCCCACTTCCCCGGGGGGGCTGTCCCAGTGTTCAGTCCCCTGCTGGGTGAACAGACATGTCCTGATGTCACACCTGAACCCCGTGGCCGTGTCCCCCTTTACCCCCCCCGTATGGTGTCCCTTCATTCTGTGCCTGTTTGCTCACGGGGGGTGTGTGGGCTGTCCCAAATGTCCCCTGGTGCTGCTCCCAGAGCCAGCCCTGGGGAGGGGACCCTCACCGCTGGGTGCCATCAGGTCCCCGCTGCCCAGGTGTGTGACACAGCCAGGTGTGTTCTGTGTGTGCTCCCACCTCAGCCAGGGCCCAGCAGCGTTTGGGGCTGTGCTGAACCACGAGAGTCTCTGGAATCCAGGTGGGAAAGGCTCTGGTGGTTCTGGTGGAAGCTGTTTGTTGTCGGAGCTGGGAGGAGCCCAGCACCCCCGCCAGGGTGGTGCCATCTGGTTTGCTTCCTTTGGGGCATTTCCCGTGGGATTTCCGCCCCTGGACAGGAAAAGGGCGCGGGTGGGATCCGGGATGGGATGGAATCCCAGCCAGAGCAGCCTGCAGTGAATGGGGACGCTGCTGTCACTGAGAGCCTCAAACTGCTTCTGAGCTTTTTACTCTCAAAAGAGCAGAGTGACTGAAGGGAAGCGGGGGAGAGGAGGGGAGAGCTGTGTGGGGCTTTTGTTTGTTTGGAGGAGTTGGAGTTTTTGATTTTTCTGGGATTTTTTTCACAGATGTTGCAGTTGGATGCTGCAAGCTCTCAGGCCTCCAAACTGTGTTTTATAGATCTCACTGCCTGGCAGCTCTGCTAGAGGGGGGAAGGAAAACCCACAGGCTTGTGAAAAGCCAGTGTGAGAAATAAACGGGAACTTGCTGCATCACTGAGGCTCTGAGGGCAGACCCAAGGGACTCTGCTGCATCCTTGCATGAACACACCCAGCAGTCCAGGGGTCTGAGCTTCACTCACTTTCCATGGGATTCTGAAACAAGGGCTCTGTGCCTCTGCAGAATGTCATTATTGTTGTTTGTAACTGAGACTCCTGTCTAAGGGGGAAATTAATTGCTCAGCCTCTCTATTTCTCATTTTGCAGATGCAGGAAGTAGATCACGTTGGGGTAATGGCCTAGAAATTAAATTTTGCTTTAATACACAATCCCAGTTTTGAGCTGTTGGCTGAAGGGAAGAATTGCACTGAGGCAGAGGCAGAGGCTGGCTGGAGTGGGGCTCTGGGGGCACAGGGCAGGGGGGACGGGCCAGGGGCAGCCTGCAGCATCCTCTGGCAGCTCAGCAGCGATGTGAGGAGTGAGTTAGCCTTGGTTTCCAGAGACACAGAGCAGCTGGGATGATCCTCAAAGGGCCCCACAAGGCTGGCTGTGTGAGAGGACTGAACCAGTGGGGCAGGGAAGGGTGAGGATGCTCAATGGCCCAGAGCAGGGCTGGGCAGCATGGCATCATCATCATCATCATCACACTGCAGTGTGGGTGGCAGCCTGAGCACCCAGCCTAAAGCAGCCAAAAACCCAGCCTAAAGCAGCCAAAACCCAGCCTAAATCCAGCCTGCTCCTTAGAGCAGTGCAGAGCCAGGTCACCCTGCTCCAAGGCTGCTGCTGCCACCCCACACTGCTGTGTGGTGATGATGATGATGATGATGATGCCAAAGTGACACTGTGATGGTGGCACTGCTGCCTGTGGTGCTGCTCAGTGCTCCAACACTTGGATGAGGGGCCTGCCACACTGAATATATATCTATACACATAACATTATTAATTTTTTTAAAGACTTTTTTTTTAAAAGTCTCTTGCTCCTGTCAGCACTCTCCCAAGCCTCTGGCCACCGTGGTTGTCAGTCCCGGAGTGTCCCTGCAGAGTGCTCTGCTCCCTGCACACCCCAGGGGTTTGTCACTGCTCAGCAGTGTGAGCTTTGCCTGCCTGTGGAGCCTCAGGAGTGTCAGGTGCTCTTGGTGTGTCAGACCCCTAGGGAGGCTCTGGAATCGTCTGTGATCCTGACAAATGCAAAATTCGGAATGTTTTGGGTTCTTTTCAGATCATTAAAGAACTTATCTGTGTGTGAGAGCAGGTACTGTGTGTGCTGTGCCTCTGGCTCCCTCCGGCAGCCCACAGGGAGGGAGCAGGGATGGCAGGAGGAAATTACCTTTGTAGTTACCTGCCTCATCTCCTGAACTGCAGCTGAGCAGAGCTGCGAGCGATGGCAGGCGGCTCCACAGCTCCTGCAGCTGCCAAAATTACCTTGGCTGCCCCTCGGAGCAGGGAGGGAACTTTGGAGAGATGCGGGGTGGTGGAGGCAGCCAAAATGGGGTGATGGGGTGAGTGCCCCGGGTGATCCATGGGGTGATACGTGGGGTGAGTGCCCCGGGCTGATCCCCGGGGTGAGCTGCACGGTTCTCCCTGGCTCTCTGAGCTCCAGCCAGCCTTCAGCAGTTAATCAATGCCCATCCTTGGGAATCCGTGTCCTGCGGGGCTTGCTGGAGCCCGTGGCTCAGGGAAGCCCCCCTGGGGCTGGTGCCGGAGCTCGGTGGGGTGCTGCTGGTGGAATATCCTTTGTTGCGCTCCAGAAGGTGTGGAGGACACCGCTGTGGGTGACACTCAGAGCAGGGCACGGGCCATGGGGACAGCGGTGGCTCTGCCCTGTCTGCCCGTTCTGTGTGCTGGACAGGGGGAATTGGTGCTTTTTGTTTATAAATGCACTTTATTTTGAGATGACGGGCAAAAGTGCTCCTGTGCAGCCGCGGAGAGGCCTCTCCAAAGAGATGCTAATGGCTTTGAGTCACCTCGGGGCGCGGGAGCGTTTTGTCATCAAAGGCTTTAAATGACCTGGAAAAGTGTCCGGGGTCACTCTGTCATTGCCCAGCACCCGCAGGGGACGGGAGATGTGGCTGCTCTGTGGTGCATCCCAGGGGACTGGGGTGGGAAAAAGGATCCAAAAGTGCTGTGGTTTGAAAACAAGCCCTGGCTGTGCCTTCTGTGGGGTGGAGAGGAGGGAACGGCAGGAGGAGCAGAGCTCCGGGTGGATGTGGGGGGAGGCGTGGGGGTCCCGTCCCTGTGGGACACGGGGTCCCTTTGGGGTATGGGGTCCCTGTGGGATGTGGTGTCCCTGTGCACACCGTGTCCTGTCCTGCAGAGCTGCAGGAGCCCTCCCTGGGTGTGCTCGTGGCTGTGCTGGGGCACCCTCTGAGCTCCATCTCCTCTGCTGGGAATGGATCCCACAGCTCCCAGCTGGAGCTGGGCTGGCTCTGGGACAAACCCCCGTGTCCCCAAGACCTGTCCTCGTGTGCCTGGCACCCTGAATGGTGAATCCCTGGAATGGTTGAACCCCTGGAATGGTTGAACCCCTGGAATGGGTGAATCCCTGGAATGGGTGAATCCCTGGAATGGGTGAATCCCTGGAATGGTGAACCCCTGGGATGGGTGAACCCCTGGGATGGGTGAACCCCTGGAATGGTGAATCCCTGGAATGGTTGAACCCTGGGATGGTGAAGCCCCAGGCTGAAGCCTTGGCAGCAGCAGCAGCTTCCTTCCTTTTAAATCATCAATGTCTTAGAGCTGGCCCGGGAGCCCAGTTAGATCCAGTTACACCAGTCTGAGAGCCTTTCTGAGCATCGAGGGGCAGGAGGGTGTAAAAGTCCGAAATATCTGTACCTGCTTTGTTTCTGCACGGGGCATTAGCACTAATTACCCCCCCATTGTCTGCAGTTCCTGCAGGAAGTCTTGTTTATCCTCCCAGCCTCCCAGGAATGCAGCCCAGGGAGCTGTGCCGATAAATTTAACCTTGCCAGAGCAGCACAATGGCCCCTGCATTTCCCGGCTGGCTGGGGCTGTGGGAAGTGTCCCGGGGAGGGTGGAGAGGGCGCTGGGTCGGGACAGGGACAAGGCTCGGGGTCTGGAGGAAGGCTCAGATCAGGGGGCACAGAGGGGCAGGGGGGCACAGAGCCTCTCTGACATGAGGGAGGTGAAGGAGCTGGAGACCCCGCAGGCTTTAGCTGGAGCATCCTTGTCCTGAGCAAGAACCCCAGCACTGCTCCTCCTAATTTTGAGGCCTGACAGGAAACACCCAGGAGCAAGGGGATTTTGTGATGGAGCAGGAGGGTCCCATCCCATCAGCATGAAGGTGAAAGTCCCAGGGGGAATGGAGGAGTTCAGGAGCACAAGTGGCCCTGCAGGGCTCACCATGAGTGACTGAGCCCCCCCAGCTCTGTCCTTCCTCCCAGAGATACAGTGGAAATTTAGTGGAGCAGTCTTGCTTTAGCACCAAGCAAATTGGCTGCGAAAATAATTAAAGCTGGTATGGAAATGCTGTTTCAGTTTGATGGATTAAGGACAGCAGCTCTGGCTTTTGTGGGGGAATCCAGTTGAACTGCAGCAGGCAGTGTTCTTTTTCTGGTGTGGCAATAAAGGGATTGGGGTGGGCAGCTGGGAGAGGGATCATTGGGATTTTCAGAAAGCCTCAGACAAATTTGTGGAGTTATTGTGGTGGGAGGAAAGGCCAGGTCGTGTTTGGTGTGTTCAGGTGTGCTGGGAGGGAGGGCTGGGGGTGATGGTGTGGCCAAGGGATGCTCTGTGAGCTTCACATGGGCTGTTAAATGTGCACTGCTGGGGCAAATAGAGCACAGGAAAAGGAGGAAAGGGTGGCTGTGGATGTCTGGGCGAGCCTCCCCTGTCCCTGGGGTGCCTTCCTGGGGTCAGAAGCTGATGATGATGATGGTGATGATGGAGCTGGGGCTCTGCAGGATGGTCCCTGGAGCTGTGCTGGCTCCTCAGGGTGGGAGATGGGAGATGTGGCTGCTGCACTGCACGGGCTGTTCTGGCCTCCCCTCACACCGATCCCTTCTGAACTCGTTTTCCCGAGGACAACAAAAAGCACAGAGACAACTGCTGCCCGGGTTCTGTATCCTGCTGTCTCGGAGCCAATTAAGGAAAGGGTTGCCATATTTTATTACTTCTTTCGTTAATGCACGGGTGGAGCAGCATAGCTCTTCTAAAGCCTCATTCTTGGAAGGGGCTGAGCAATCTCCACTGGAGCTTTTTTGGGGAGGAAGGGAAGGGGAAAAAAGGATGAAAAGGGGGAGGGGAAATAAATAATCATGCTTGGTGTGGAAAATCCCAACCTGCAGAATTAACGTTTTCCTGAGCAGGTCTGGGTATCCTGATGTGGGACTCTGGCCAGACTCTGCCCAGGGTTGGGGGACACCAGAGGGAATTTTGTGTGGACTTGGAAAATAAAAAAAATTGGGGCCTGGCTGCTGCTTGGGGGAAAGTGTGAATGTGGGGCTGGCTGCTGTGGCTCAGGTGATGACACCACACCTGGGTGTTCCCCTCCCAGGTGCAGGTGGGTGATGTGGGTGATGAGCATCCCTCCTTCCCTGTCTCTCCTTCCTCCCTCCCTGGGTGCCAGGCTCTGCATCCCTCTGACGAACCCTGAGCTTGGCAGGGATGAAGTGCTTTGCTGTTGTGACAATCAGGAATGATTTGGGAGAAGAGCTGGGGGAGCCTTTGGCTCTGGGAGCCCGTGGTGTGACGTGCCCAGGGTGACCCTGGATTGCTTGGGTGTCCTGAGCTGCTAACCTGCTGCTCATTGTCACCACAGGCAGCAGGGACAGGGCACAAGGGGGGGACACAGGGCTGTCTGTAAACACTGCCAGTATCTTACAGCTTTTGTATTTAGGGAGTTAATGACTCTAAAGAAAGCAGACTTTAATCTGATCAGCTATTCCTTGTGCTGTGTCAGTCCTGGACATCAAAGAGAACATCAAAGTGAGAGGCATGAAAGGCTCTGGTGGCAGCATTTGCCAGGTGGAGCATCTTGGAGCAGGGCTCCCCTCCCTCTGAGGGGCTCCTGTCCCAGCCTGAGGCTCCTCTCGGGTCTGGCACAGGTAAAAGCTTTGTCCTAGCAAGGAAAATGAGATTAATGTACAAACGTCCCTCAGTAACAGAAGCAGAGGCTGTTCAGAGGTTTTGCACTGCTGGATGTGGGAGTGTGGGATGTTGCTCCATGGGCTGCTGGCTCTGCCAAGGTGCTGGGGAGCCTCTCACACCAATCCTCAGTTTTCAGTTCTCTTCCCAGTCTTGGTCAGGCTGTGAAACAAATCCTGTTCTTGTCCTTTCTTTATTTATCCTTGTGTTTGCTGCCAGAGGGAGTCCATGGGTGGATGGGGAGCAGGAGGGGCTGTGGGGCCAGGCAGCCCCATGGCTGGCACAGGGAGGGCTGGCCTGGGAGCTTTGCCAGCCCCAGTGCCAGGAGTGCCCTGGGACCCCTCATCCCTGCAGCCTGGGCAGCCAGGCACGGGGCCAGCAGCTCCCTCCTGCTGCTTTCCCATGGCTGCAGCAGCTCCAGGAGCCCTCCCTGGGCTGTGCAGAGGAGCTGCTGGGAGCCCTCTGCTCCTTGGATCCAGTGACAGCTCCACTGTCCCTCCTGGGGAGAAGAGGAATCATTTTAAATGTGTGTGCAAGGCTGCCTGTGGCCAGCAAGAGCTGCTGCAGCATGAGCATACCCAAATACCCAATGGATTTATCTAAAAACCCCCTGAGCTGGTGCAGGGCAGAGCTCAGGGTTCCTCCAGGCACTTGCAGATCCCATGGGGGTGATGGAACCGGGGAGCTCAGTGGGATGAGGGGGGCAGCTCCCACTGTGGCACCTGGACAGTTTTCCCATCTGCAGGGGCTGGCAGCAGCCAGACCCCTCTGCTGCTGGCTCATCCCCCTACACTTTGGTGACAGACCTTTTTTATAGAATTCCAGACTGCTTTGGGTTGGAAAAACCTTAAAACTCATCCAGTTCCAATCCCCTGCCAGGGCAGGGACACCTTCCCTAGACCAGGCTGCTCCAACCTGGCCTTGGGCACTGCCAGGGACCAGGGGCAGCCACAACTGCTCTGCCCACCTTCCCAGGGCAGGGTTTTTCCTCTTCCCCCCCAGCAGAGCCTGTGCAGCACCCCAGGGCGTTCCTGGGCATCACCCAGAGCTGAGGGGAGCAGCGGGTACCAGTGTGCCCTGCCCACGAGGAAGGGCAGGCTGGGGCTGGCTCTGTGTCACTGCAGGGCTGCAGGGGACGTGCTGGGATGCTGGCACAGGCTGGCACAGGCTGGCAGCTCTGAGGTGCAGCTCCTGGTGCTCTGCACAGCCAGGCTGGGAGCAGCAGGTTCAGTCGCCTGCTGGGAGCTGTTTTCCAGCCTCGTGCAAGGGAAGGGAGCTAAAAATACAGCTTGTCTTGTTTGCCTGCAGCTGGAGTTGATTTAGGCATCCCTGGCTGCTGTGGAGAGCAGCAGAGGACAGCCAGCAGTGGAACTTTGCCGACCATAATTTCACTGCTCTGCCCTCCCCACCCTGCTGCAGAAAGCAATGGCCAGGAAAAGCAGGGACAGGGCTGGGGTGTTAAGAGCTCCTGAGCTGCTCTGCTCAGAGTTTCCACGGCTTGATTTGCCTTTTCCCCTTCAGCAGCAGCAGGCCTGGAGCTGCTGGGGATGTTCAGGGGTCTGTGTGTGCCCTCTGCATGGGACAGCAGCGTGGCCCCGCCTGCTCTTGGCAGCACACACCGGCACAAACATGAAATCATGTGCTTTCCTCTGGGTTTGTCTGCAGCCCTTTGGGCCAGGTCCTGCCCTGGCTGGGCTGGAAGGTGTCACAGGAGCTGCTGCTCCTCCTCTCCTGTCCCCTCCCTGTGGCTCCAGGCTGTGCTCCAGGTGGGCTAGGACAGCTCCAGCCTGTGCTTGCAGGGCTGGGGGGCTGGAGGTGGCAGTGTCACAGTGCCAGGGGTGTCAGGGTGGTGGGGGTGACATGTCTGAGCCCAGGCAGCTGCTGCAGGGGCAGAGGAGCAGCCCAGCAGTGCAGCTGTGGTCTCACCTGTGAGGAGCAGGTTCCTAAGTCAGTTCTGTTAATGTTCTGTCAATGTCACCTCTCTGCTCTGGTCCCCTGCAGGTTCCTGACCACCTTCCCTGGGTTTTGACGCCGAGTCAGGATTGCGTTCACTAAAGATGGAAACACTGGAGTCGGAATTGACCTGCCCAATCTGTCTGGAGCTGTTTGAGGACCCCCTGCTGCTGCCCTGCGCCCACAGCCTGTGTTTCAGCTGCGCCCACCGCATCCTGGTGTCCAGCTGCTCCTCGGGCGACTCCATCGAGCCCATCGCCGCCTTCCAGTGCCCCACGTGCCGCTATGTCATCTCCCTCAACCACCGGGGCCTGGAGGGGCTCAAGAGGAATGTGACCCTGCAGAACATCATCGACCGCTTCCAGAAGGCGTCGCTGAGCGACCCCAACTCCCCGAGCGAGAGCCGGCGCGAGCGGCCCCAGGGCCGCAGCCCCGCGGCCATGGCCGTGTCCGAGCGCGTGCCCTGCCAGTTCTGCGAGCAGGAGCCGCCCCGCGACGCCGTCAAGACCTGCATCACCTGCGAGGTGTCCTACTGCGACCGCTGCCTGCGCGCCACACACCCCAACAAGAAGCCCTTCACCAGCCACCGGCTGCTGGAGCCCGTGCCCGACGCGCACTTCCGCGGGCTGGCGTGCCTGGAGCACGACGGCGAGAAGGTGAACATGTTCTGCGTGACGGACGAGCAGCTCATCTGTGCCTTATGCAAGCTCGTGGGCCGCCACCGCGACCACCAAGTGGCCTCGCTCAGCGACCGCTTCGAGAAGCTCAAGGTGAGGGCATGGGGCAGGGGATGCCCGGAGCTGCGGGGTCTGACCTGGACTGGGGGATGGAGATGGACAAAAGCAGTCCTGGTCACAGAGCTGGGGCTGCAGTGAATCAGTTCTGGTCACAGAGCTGGGGCTGCAGAGAGCCAGTCCTGGTCACAGAGCTGGGGCTGCAGTGAATCAGTCCTGGTCACAGAGCTGGGATTGCAGTGAATCAGTTCTGGTCACAGAGCTGGGGCTGCAGAGAGCCAGTCCTGGTCACAGAGCTGGGGCTGCAGTGAATCAGTCCTGGTCACAGAGCTGGGGCTGCAGTGAATCAGTCCTGGTCACAGAGCTGGGATTGCAGTGAATGTGCTGTGGATGGTGTTTGACCTGTGTGCAGTTTGAAATCCCTCTCTGTCCCCCGTGCATTCTGCATGAGCCTGCTGAACACTTCTCATTCCTTTTTTTTCCATGGACAGGGCCTGCAGCAGGTCACACCTGGGGTCACACTGTGGCAGCAGCCATGTGGCAGCAGTCATGTTCCCTTCAGAACCCTGCTCACGCCTTCCTCAGCTGCTGCTTCCTCTGGCCTTTCTCCTTCATGTTCCAGGCTCGTTCTGTCCCAAAAGTGCTTTTCTTGGATCTTTGACCTGCTCATGTTTAGAACAAAACCCCTCTCTCTGCTCTCATGTATTTGGAGGGCAGAAGGAATACTTCAGTGCTCCAGCAAAAGCACGGAACACTTGGGTATTTTTGTACAGACCAGAATATTTTTTTCCTCCTTGTTTTTAAACAAGCTGGTGCCTGGAAAGAAATCTTCCTAGATGTCGTTTCCTGGGCTGGTTTCCCACCTGCCTGACTCCAAACCCTCCTGGAGCTGCTGTGAGCTGCCCAGCGCTGTGACTGAGCACCCCTGATGGCACAGGGGCAGGGTGGGAGGTCCTGGCTGTTTCTCCCTTCTATTCCAGCCCGTTCCCCCTCTCATCATCCTCACCTAAGCTTCCCCAGAGTGCAGAGCTGTGCCAGCAGCCCTGTCCCTGCTCCAGGACATTCTTTTTCCATGAGGAAATGTCTCAATTAGCAAATTGGAAACCTTCGAAAGCAATGACCGTGTGTGTTTGCATGCAGTAAAACCTGGGCAGAGGAGTGAAAAACCTGGAATATTCCTCCCTGATCCAGCCTGTGCCAGCCAGGCAGATCCCTGGGAGGAAGCTAGCAGGCTGCCAGAACAGTTCTTTTCCCTTTTCAAGGAAAAGAGGAAAGCAGGCTCAGGGTGGCCACAGCCCAGTGGGAGTCCTTGTGCTTCGTCCTGCAGCACATCCCTGCCTCTGGCTGTGCACTGGGCCTGCCTTGGGGTGCCTTTTCCTTTTCCCTGACACTGCCTGCACTGCAGAGGCTGCTCAGGATTGGTGCCAGGCTTCCCCAACAGAGCCAGTATTTGTTTTGGCATCTTGTGCCATCTCCTGGCGTGGCCTCGGTCCAAGCTCTGACCACCCTGTGCTCCCTGGCACTGATGGAAACCCCTGCAAGTACCTGAAGTACTTGAAATCCCTAAAAATGTGCTGCCAGGATGCTGCTGCCTGGCAGTCTGGGGTTCCAGTGGAGCAGCTGCAGCCTCCCCAGGGCAGGGCTCTGTCCCTCTGTCCCCTCGTCCCCTCCTCACTGCTGGGCTCGGGGGCTGTCCCAGAGCCCCACAGTGCTCTCAGCAGCCAGCACTGAGCAGATGCACTTAATCCCTGGCTTTGATCCTGCATCTTGAGTGAGCTGGGAATGCCTTTCAAGTCAGATTTTTTTGATGGAAAATTGGGTTTTTGAAGTGAGTAACTTCCTGTTGTCAGAAGAGCTGTGCTTTCCACAGAAATCTTTGGTGGGGAACTTTTTTTGTCTCTTTTAAAGAGCTGAGTGCCTGAAACTGGACTGGTGTGTGTAAATGAGAAACCCTCCCAGTGCTCCCCTTTCCCTGAGCTGGTTTTACATCTGAAGCCTGCAGCAGCCTGACTTCCCTGTGGGTGCTCTGCAGTATCCATGCACACTGTATTACACACCTCCAGATGTTCTAGGAACCATCTTTAATCCCTTTAATGCATGTGATGGGTTTATTTAGTGCAGCCCCGTTTGTTCATGCCATAAATGAGGATTGCAGGGTGAGCAGTTCTGGATTTCAGAGGGAGCACAGGGGTGCCAGGCAGGATGGGCAGCGTGCTGGCCCATGCCAGGGGCTCTGTGCAGCTGGGGTGGCAGGGATGGCTGTGCTGAAATCTGCTTTTTCCCAGCTGCAGGTGCCATTCCCTGGCTCTCAGTCCAGCAGGCAGTGCTGGGGGAGCATGGCTGGGGACAGCCTGGCCCCATCAGGATGTCCCTGCTCCTTTCCCTCTGTGGGCTCAGCAGGTGCTGAGCACAGCCAGTGACAAAAGTCATCTGCAGTCAACATTAAAGATGAAATTAAAAATTTGTAGATTAAAAGCAAAACTAATGGCCTGACCCAGATACAGCGAGTGCCCAGGACAGCAGTGCTTTATCTGCTGAGCGAAATCTCAGCCAATTATAAATTCAGAAACTTGTAATTAGCATCCTGTGTGCCGTGCCTGGTCCTGGCAGGGTTGGGTTGTGCTGGGGGTGCAGCAGGAGCAGCTCTGGGTGCAGAGCTCCAGCCAGCTCCTCCATCCCTCCCCGGCTGCTGCTGCAGGAGCGTTTGAGGGAAGGATTCTGCATTAATTACTGGCTGCTGTCAGTGAGCTCTGCTGCCTTACAGAGCCAGGGAAGGGCACATCTGAGGTTTTCCTTTGCCTCTGTGGATTGACAGGCTGGAAATATGGAAAAGGAGGGGAAGAGGAGTGTTGTGTGACATTCCATCAGAGCCACGAGCCAGCTGGGATCCCATCCGAGCTACCTGCAGGGCAGGGACAGCAGCACCAACAAACGCCCCGTGCTGCCAGAGCGGGCAGGGAGCTGGGGGGACCCCAGGAGGGGCCACGTGTGTGTCCCCTCAGTGCCATGTGTGTGTCCCCTCAGTGCCACAGCCTCAGCTGGCAGGGGGGCTCTGGGGCCCCAGCCCTGGGTGGTTTTGGGGTCCCAGGGCTGGTTTGGTGTGCAGTGCCCTCCCTGGGCAGGGGGCTGTGCCACACACAGCCCTGAGCCCCAGAGGAACGTCCTCATCCCTGCTGAGACATTGATTGTTTGGGGGGCACAGGGGCCAGCAGCCACTGGGATCTTTGGTCATTTGCTTTGCTTCCCAGAAATCTTCTTTTTAGGCAGGGTTTTCATTTTTTTCCTCATTAATAACTAAGCTATTATGGATATTGAGATAGCAGAGCTGCAAAACTGCTTGGATTAGATTAATCTCTCCCTTTTTCCAACCCTACATTCACATCCAAGATGATTTCAGTGTTGCTATCTCAAGAGCAGCTTGAACTGGAAAATGAAAGCATAAAAAAAAATCCCAGTGTTTGGGATGAGGCTGGAGGATCCACCCCAGCCTCTGAATCCTGGGAGAGGGGAGAGCTGGAGCCCAGGCCCGGGGGGAGGATGGTGCAGAGGAGTTCTGGGTAAGGGACAGGGGGACTCCTTGGATCCCTGTGTGTGCAGCTGTGCTCCCCTGTGTCCAGATGTGGTTCCCTGTGTCCAGCTGTGCTCCCCTGTGTGCAGCCCCTGCAGCCCTGCAGGGTGGTAGATGAAGGGGCAGCAGTGCTGTTCCTCTCCTGGCATTTCCCCCTTCCCAAAACAGCCAGCAGCTCTGCTGAGGATTGGTACTCCTGCCCTGAGAAGCTGTTGTTCAATATTCAGGGTATATTTAATATCCAGGGTATATTGTTCAATATTCAGGGTATATTTAATATTCAGGGTATATTTAATATTCAGGGTATACTGTTCAATATTCATGGTATATTGTTCAATATCCAGAGTGTATTGTTCAATATTCAGTGTATATTATTTAATATCCAGGGTATATTGTTCAATATTGAGGATATGTTGTTCAATATCCAGAGTGTATTGTTCAATATTCAGGGTATATTTATTATCCAGGGTATATTATTCAATATTCAGGGTATATTTAATATCCAGGGTGTATTGTTCAATATTAGGGTATATTCAATATCCATGGTGTATTGTTCAATATCCAGGGTATATTTAATATCCAGGGTGTATTGCACTGGGCACAATGACTCTCCAGCAGTGGCACTGAGCAGGACCCAGCTCTGGGGTTCTGCCTCTGCTCAGGCTCTGCTCAGGATGGTTCCTGCCCTGTGCCCCCCTGGAAATGGGTCCCAGCAGCCCCAGTGGCTCTGAGTGATTTGGAACACTGGCTCCCTGCAGCTGAGTGTCAGATGAATTTCTCAGCAGGCTCCAAACCTTGCTCTGTGATACTGAATATTGCTATTATTATCACATTAGCCTGTGAAACACCTGACAGGTGTAATTAAGTGATTTTACCCTGACAGCTGATGTGGTTTTTTTAAAAAAAAACAATTTTGAATATCCAGTTGAAGCAGTTGGATGTGCCTTTCTGTGGAAATCAATGTGCAGTGGCAGCACAGGGGCTGATCAATCCTCCAGTGTCAGGATGGGGGCTCCTCACCTGCTTTAGGCTGCTCTGGGCTGGGATGTCCCAGCAGGAATTCTGCATCCTGCCATCCCCTCTGAGCACTGCAGCTTTCCCAGGCATCCACACCTGCCTGTGAAAGTCTGGATTTGGGCATTTCAGGGATCAAAACCATCACAATGTGCAGCCAAATCCAGCTGAAGCCCTTTGTGCTCCTGGGGCATCTCTGGTTTTTGGGGCAGGAAGGTGTGTGTGCTGTGGGGTGAGCCAGAAGCACAAATCCAGATTCCTGCCTCGCTTCTCCAGAGGGCTTTTGGGAGCCAGACATCCGGTGTTGGGAAGAAAACACCAGGGTTGTGGTTCAGCACAGCTCCTTGGCTTTGTTTGTTTGTTTTGTGATGATGGGGATGGGAAACTGAAGGTTCCAAGGGAGCCTGGTGGATAATCCTTGCTGCTGCTCGTGGTGGAGTGATCCATAAAATCCAGCCTGTCATGGAAAACAGGGAGAATCCAGCCCCTTCTCTGGCCTCCCAGGGCAGGAGCCGTGTCCTGCCTGAAGCTTTCCCAGCACTCTGGACAAGGGGAGGTTCCCAAGTGCTGCAGGTGACAAAACCCAAACCTCCTCCTGAATGAGTTTGTGGAGTTTCATCTTGAAATAACTCACCCTGAGCATTTCCATGCTGCTCAGAATGGTGTTTTTCCTGGATAAATGGTGCGTGGAACCATTTTTTATTGATGCTGGCTGGAGGATTTTGGGTTTATTGGGTGCAGAAGTTGGAAGCTGGCTATTCCCTGATGGCATCTGCAGGCACAGAGCTGGGCCAGGCTCTGGGAAGCTGGGAGCCGTGCTGGGGTCAGGAATGTCGGTGTTTTGGGAAGGTTAAAGGCAGGAGAGTGAGTTTCTCTGCAGGCACGTTGTCCAGCAGCAGTGCTCTGTTGGCTCCTGGCAGCGGCAGGGACAGGATGCTGGGGGGGTCTGGGGACAGAGCAGTGGAGCAGGGGCTTAGGGACGTGTGGGAATGCTGCTGGGACACGGAGCACTGTGTGGGATGTGCCAGGACAGAGCAGGGTGTTGGTGGTTGTGTTCAGGTTATTTGTGACTGCAGGGCTGGAGGTGGGACAGTGTTCTGCTTTCACTGCTTTCACTGCTTTCACTGCTTTCACTGCTTTCATTGCTTTCACTGCTTTCATTGCTTTCATTGCTTTCATTGCTTTCATTGCCTTTTCATTGCCTTCCCCTCCCAGACACCCCCAGGCAGCAGCACAGGGACCCTGAGGATTGTCCTGCAGTGGCAGGGCTGGAGCAGGGCATGCAGTGGAAAAGAGCATTTCCATGGAATTCCCTCTCATTTCCCTCGGGAACTCCCTCTCATTTCCATTGGGAATTCCCCCTCTTTTCCCTTGGGAATACCCTCCCACCTGAGGGACAGAGCTTTTCCCTTGGGAATTCCCTCTCCCTTCCCCCAGGAGCATTTTCCTTGGGAATTCCCTCTCTCTTTTCCCTCGGGAATTCCCTCTCATTTTCCCTTGGAATTCCCCCTCTCTTCCCTCGGGAATCCCCTCTCCCTCCCCTGAGAGGTGCCCACAGCCCTGGCTGGTGCTCAGGCAGGGATTTGGTGTCTGAGTTTTCCCAGTGCTCCCTCTGGACACCAAGGGCTGTTCTTTCTGCTTGGTTTTCCCTGTGTCTGGGCTTCCCTTGGGCCGCTGGGGACAGCCCATCCCCTCAGCTCAGGGCTCTGGGGGTGCCAGGACCTGCACTTTGGGGCTTCCTCCCGAGTTCCTCCTCCTCCTCATCCCCATCTCTGAGCCCTGCTGCCCTCAGCTGCAGCGTGGTTGTTACGGCCTGGAAGAAGGGAAATCATTGCCTTGAGCTCATTTTTATGTTTTTCCTGATGGAATGAGAGGGAAATTTCATCTTTCCCTTCCCTCACAGTGATAGTGTGGCCATTGGAAAAAAATCTGAATTAAAGTTTAGGCCTGGGAAGAGGGTGAGGGGGGTGGCACAGCCTGGGGCAGGGGGCTCCATCCCCACCAGGGACCCCCTCAGCCCCTGCAGTGCCCCTGGGGAGCCCAGGCCCTGCCCAGGGCTGGATCTGCTCAACCCTTTCCTCCTCACCATCCCCTGTTCCAACCCAGCATTTGTTTCCTCCGGTGCCACTCGGTTCTTGAAGCTGTGATCCTGAATTTCACAGTGTTCCTTGTCAGTCCCAGCAGGAAATATGTTCGGGACCAGTTGGGAAACAGAAGGGAAAAAAAATTACCAGGAGGGGTTTTTTTCACTCCTTTGATCTGCATTTATTTCTTTATTTCTTTATTTATTTATCAGCAGAAAGCGCAGCAGGAGCAGGGAGCACAACTCATCTCCCACAATCTGTTTGCTGCTTGCTGGGTATTAGAGAATGGCACCAGCTGGGCTGGTGAAAAACCCTTAAAGAAGAATAATCCCAAAGCCACATTAGCAATTAAACATGTCACTCCCTGAACTCTGGAGTTTAATCCATTTTCTTCCTGCTTTTTCTATTCCTTGTTTTTTTTAATTTTTTTTTTATTCTCTCCTGCTTTGTTTCTGTGTCTGGCTGGGGGCTGTGCCTCACACTGATGCTGAGATGTTTTCTGTTCTCTCAGGGCTGATGGATGCAGTGCCTGGGTGAGCCCTGGGTGCTGGCTATGGGGTGAGCCCCTGGGTCAGGGCTGAGCGTGGCTTTGGGACCCTCAGTCAGGGCCTTGGGGAGGCTGGAACAGACCTTTGGGACCACCCAGGCCAAGCATCACCCTGTTCATCACTGACCTGTGTCCCCCAAACCTGCCTGGCTCAGCGTGGACAAAGCCTTGGATGGGATTGGGAGAGACCTGGGAGCTATGGGGGAGCCAATCCCATCCCATCCCATCCCATCCCAATGTCATCCCAATCCCATCCCAATCTCATTTCCAATCCCAATCCCATTCCCATCCAAATCCCAGTCCCATCCAATCCCATTCCCATCCCATCCCATCCCAATCCCATCTCAATCCTATCCCATTCTCATCCCAATCCAATCCCAATCCAATCCTAATCCCATCCTAATCCCATCCCATTCTCATCCCAATCCCATTCCCATCCAAATCCCAATCCCATCTCAATCCCATTCCCATCTCAATCCCGTTCCCATTCCCATCCCACTCCCAATCCCATCCCATCCCATCCCATTCTCATCCCATCCCAATCCCATTCCCATCTCATTCCCATCCCAGTTCCATCCCATTCCAGCAGCAGCAGGGGCTGTTCCAGCCCCACACCCCCAGGCTGGGCTGCAGGGGCCAGGACGTTCCCATCCTTTTATCTGAACTGGGAGTGAGCCAGGCAGGGCAGGGTGGGGCAGGGTGGGGGTGCTGGGGCAGCCCTGGCACTGACCCCATTCCCTGCTGGCCGTGCCCAGTCCTGGACAATGGGGAGTCACCCCCGTGTCCTTTGGGATCGTTTCCATCCCAGCCATGCCCAGCCTGGCAGTTCATCCTTCAGGCTGCTCAGCTCTGTGTGACCTTGGGGAAGGGGAGGGATCCCGCTCACCTCCAGCATGATTTAGTGCTCAAGAGCTGCTTTTTAACAGCTGTAAAACAGCGCCATCCAAAAACAGAAATTAAATTCTAATGGGGCTGTTCCAAGGCAGGCTGAGGCCTCTGGTGGAGGCTGTGCAGCCCTGCCAGCACATAAATCTGTGGTGTCAGAGGGAACAAAAGGTTCCCATTGGCAGAGAGAGCCTCTAAAGGATGGGGGGACTGCTGGGGGGAAGAGAGGGAAGAAAAGCAAATTAGATCAAGGTTCAGTGGGTGACCCTCAGGGCTGGGAGATCAGCGTGGGAGGGTCAGTGACACTGCTGGGTGCTGAAAGGGCCCTTTGAGCTGTCAGGATGGGCAGGGATGGGGCTGCAGGGCTGGGATGGGGCAGGATTCCTACAGGATTCCCGTGTCAGCCCTTCAGTGTAAGAACTCAGCCTCTGCTGCAGAGAATGGCCCAGGTGTCCTGACTGCTGCACCTGAGCTCTGCTGGGGTGGCCAAGGGCACCAAGAGGTGAAGCTGCGATTTTCCTGGATGTGGAACTCCTGTTGTTCCTTCATTCTCTGAGCAGAATTCCTGTTGTTCCTGCCCCGAGCAGAGCCCTGCTGAGCTGCTGCTCCTCTGCTGAGCTTTGGGAGCTGCTCAGGGGCCTTTGGGGTCCCCAGGCTCAGTCCCAGCCCCCAGAGCTGGGATGCTGTGTGTCCTCCCTGTGTGGTGATGCTGCTCCATCCAGCTGGGCTCAGGGGCGGTGCCTCTGCTTCCAGCTCCATCCCAGCTGTCCCAGGGCTTTGGGAAGCCCCTCCTGGGGGAGGAGAGGGGATGTGAGTGAGCCTGAGCTCTCGTGTGGGGTCGGGATCCCGGGCTGGAATGTGTGCTATGCTGAGACTTTGGAGAGAGGCTCAAACGTTGACTCAAATCCACTCCAAAGGCTTGGAAAAAAAAAAAAAAAAAAAACCAAAGCGAAGCCACAAGGTGTTTGTTTATGTTCTGGAACTCTTGGGATTTTCCAGGCAGCCTCGTGACTCCCTGGGGCTCTGACTCAGTGGG
>VXBI01013799.1:284982-300887 GCA_013397375.1 Toxostoma redivivum
ACCTCCTGTGTATCTGCACAACTCCTCCATTAAATTCTCGTCCTTCCCAACAGGCAGGGGCTGGAAACACTGGGGTTAAATCCTTGGAGTGCCCTTCTCCCCTGGTGCCCCAGGGATGGGCTCCTGGGGTTTGTGGTGGGAATCCTTTTCCACTGAAGGACAGCAGAGCACTGGCAGCCATGGCCTGCAGGGTGACACGGGAGGGACACTGGGATGTTTGGGGAGGAACAAATTGTGTCTCCAGGCTCCTGCCTGCCCCATGCCCCCAGTGCCTGCATGTCTCCATGTCCTGGAGAGCACAGCCCTCCCTGCTGTCCCCTTGGTGGAAGGGTAGCAGCTCAGCACAGCCATTAACACATTTCACAGCCTGTTCTGTTCCTGAGGGGATGTCTGCACAGATCCCTGCACCTCCAGGTCAGTGCCAGGACAGTGATTTCCACAGCACAGGAAATCACAGCTCAGTGCTGGCTCTAAATCTGCATTCCTGAGCAGAGGCTTGGGAGAGCAGGTTTGGTTCAGTGACAGAGACACCATCCTCTGCTCAGGCTGCAGGACTTCCTTAGGAGCAAGTGTCCAAAAGTTGCTGGAAGTGCTGGAATGCAGGGACAGGCCCAGCTCTGGCCATAAATTATGTGCAGGAAATGGATTTTACAGCCCCTGCATCCTGGCCCTCTTTTCCCTCGCACTTCTGGCTTTTCCTGATTTCTGCATCTCTTGGCAAGAGCTCAGTGTGCTCCAGGATGGCTCCATGCACATCCCCTGTGAATGTCAGGGGTGGGTTTGGTGCCTGAGCAGGGTCCCTGTTACTGACTGAACCCTGTTGGTGTTTTCAGGGAGCAGGATGATCCCTGCAGAAGCTTCCCATGAGGGAATCTGAAAAGATCCCTGGATTTGGATGGGTTTGTGGCTTCCCTATGAGCTGGTGATGCTGCTGAGCCCCTGGCACTGTGCTGGGTGCAGGAGCCCTGGGAGCCCAGGGGAGCTGGGTGGGTGTTTGGGGTCCTGCAGGGTGGGGGTGCAGCTCCAGCACCCACCCCCTGTGCCTGCTCCATCCCTGTGTTCCTGACCCTGTTCCTGATCCCATCCCTGTGTTCCTGACCCTGTTCCTGATCCCATCCCTGTGTTCCTGACCCTGACCCTGCACACACCCAGAGCCAGGCAGGATTTCCTCTGCTCTGCTCTGCAGGGAAGGCAGGGTTAACCCAGCTGCTAAATCCATGAGGTGTGTCCAGCTGTGGCTGCTTCCCCACAGCTCCTGAGCCCCATGCAGGGATGAGCAGCTGAAGGCTGCCAGGAATGTCCCACAAGCTGAATTTGTGGGATAAAGGAAATCTGAGTGACCAGCCCAGGAGATAAATGTTAATGAGAGGAAATGTTAATGATGAGAGGAATCATTCATGATGAGAATGCTCTGCTCTCTGCAAGGCAGGGCAGGGCTGGGGCACACAAGCACTGTGGGGCACTCTGAGGATGGGGGAGCAGGCAGGGAAGGCTGCAGTCAGAGCCCCCCTCCTCTGGCAGCTCCCACACCAGGGGTTGAGGCTGGGACCACCGTGACCTCTGTAAGTCTGCGTTTTTTCAGGGTGATATTTTGGGAAGGGGGTTGGTGGTAGCAGGTGCAGGCTGTGCTCTCTGGAATCCCCTCCCAGCCCACTGCACTCACTGCCTGTGGGTGCAGCTCCAGCCCTGGCTCCAGCACAAACCAGGGACGAGGGCTGGGCTCCAGTTCTTCACACTGACCTTAGCAAGGGGTTGCCTTCAGAAACAGAGCTGTGAGCTCTGTCTCCTGATGGAGCCAAGTGTTTTCATACCTCACCTCCTCAGAGCTTGTCTCTTTGCATTACTGCCAGGAAAAGATCCAGCAGAAAGATCAGAGCAGCCAGAAGAAAGAGGGGGCAGGTCACTCCCAATTTGCAGCTTTACTTTCAGGCTTCTCAACTCAATTATTCAGCAAATTGGGCTCTGAGGAGGAGCAGCACGAGCTGCCACCAGGTAACAGAGCACAGATGAGCTCTGCCCTGCAGCTGCCTCTGGCACTGGTGTTCTGCTCTGTGCAGGAGTTCCCAGCTGCCCTGGGGTTCTCTTTTTGTGTCTGTCTGCAGGGGTTCCTGGCTGGTCTGGGGTCTCAGCCCAGGCCCAGGACCCCATTCCTGTGCTGGTGTCAGAGTTTCTCCTGGCTGGGTCTCTGTGTCTGCAGCCAAGTGGGAGCGTGCAGGGGGCAGAGCCCGAGCTGGGTACCAAGAAATGAGGGTGAAGGTGCTGGCAGGACTTGGGGTGCTCTCTGCAGCTGTCCTGAGGCAGGTGAATCCCTGTGGAAATGCTCTCCAGTGCCTGTGTGCACTTCACTGCATCTCGAGTGAAAACACAGCAGCAAAACCCCCCTGAACGCAGTTTGCTCCCTTGGGGTTTTGTTTGCAAATCCAGGGATAGTCTGAGGGGAATCACTGACAGACAAGGAGGTTGGCTGGAGCTCTGGGACAGCACCCAGGTCTGGCCTGGTTTTGGGGAGAACACCCAAGCAAACCAGGATTAAATCTGCAGAGCTGAGAACAGGGGATGTGGAGAAGCCTCTTCTGCACTGCCAATAAAAATCAGGCTAAAAACCCTAATCCGTGTGTCCTCCCCACAGGCCAGCCCTTCAAGCTGGACCCCAAGATGGCTCACAAGAAGCTGAAGATCTCCAATGACGGGCTGCAGATGGAGAAGGACGAGAGCTCCTTGAAGAAGAGCCACACGCCCGAGCGCTTCAGCGGCACCGGCTGCTACGGCGCCGCCGGCAACGTCTTCATCGACAGCGGCTGCCACTACTGGGAGGTGGTGCTGGGCTCCTCCACCTGGTGAGCCCCGGGGCTCGGGGGTGCTGTCCTGCCCGTCCTCTGCCCGCAGTGCCCACCCTGAGCCCTCTGAAGCACCGGGGCTGGGGTGCTGAGCGTCTCCTCTCCTGCAGGTACGCCGTGGGTGTGGCTTACAAATCAGCCCCCAAGAACGAGTGGATCGGCAAGAACTCCTCCTCCTGGGTCTTCTCCCGCTGCAACAACAACTTTGTGGTGAGGCACAACAACAAGGAGATGCTGGTGGAGGTGCACCCGCAGATGAAGCGCCTGGGCGTGCTCCTGGACTACGACAACAACGCGCTCTCCTTCTACGACCCGGCCAACTCCCTGCACCTGCACACCTTCGAGGTGTCCTTCATCCTGCCCGTGTGCCCCACCTTCACCATCTGGAACAAATCCCTGATGATCCTCTCGGGGCTGCCAGCCCCGGATTTCATCGATTACCCCGAGCAGCAGGAGTGTAACTGCCGGCCCCAGGAGTCCCCGTACGTGTCCGGGGTGAAAGCCTGCCACTAGTGCCACTGCTGCCACTGGTGCCACTGGGCTGCCCCAGGGGTCACAGCCTGGCACGAGGCTGCCCGGCCTGCCCGTGCCCCGGGGGTGCAGGTGGCCAGAGCTGCCCGCTGGCGGCCGTGCCAAGGAGCCACCATGGGCACTGCCCACACCCAGCTCCAGCTCCCTGTGCTGGGGAAGTGGAGGAGCCTCCCCCATGGCTGGAAGGAGCTGCTGCTGCTGAGCTGCAGAGTGTCAGGGGTGCCTGGAGCAGCTCTCAGCCAGTGGCTCCATCTCTCCCAAGAAGATTGTCACCTGGATGGGTCTGAGGGCCAGGGCGGGGTTCAGGGTGGCCTGAGGTGCATGGTGGTCAGGGGATGGCTCGTGGTGCTCAGGGGATGGCTCGTGCATGCCATGAGGTTGGGACAGGGGGGATGAGCTCTGGAGCCTGCTGGGGACCCAGGGCACTGAGCAGCACCTCAGGGAGGACTTTCCCTGTGGCTGAGGTTTGTCACTCCCCTGCTGGGGTGGATCAGAGCCCTGGGCTCGGTGGGCACTGGCAGTGGCTGTGTGCTGGTCCCGTGGAGGCAGGCTGGTGGCAATGGCACTGAGGATGGCACTGAGGCTGTGCCCAGGGTCTGCTCCTTCCTGGCACGGGTCTGGCTCCTCACAGCCCTCGTTAGCCCTGTCTGGTGTCCCAGCAGCAAAATCTCATCTTCCCACTCTGAGCCCACAATAGAGCCCTGCTCAAAGACCACCTCTGTGCTCTGTGACCCAAAATCTCAATTTATGACCCCAAACCTTGACTTCTGGCTTGTTCTCCACCATGCCAGGG
Source organism: Toxostoma redivivum (assembly GCA_013397375.1). Classification (NCBI taxonomy): domain Eukaryota; kingdom Metazoa; phylum Chordata; class Aves; order Passeriformes; family Mimidae; genus Toxostoma; species Toxostoma redivivum. The sequence goes on from VXBI01013799.1 coordinate 289,144, forward strand.
GATGGGACTGGGTGCATTTTGAAGATCCCTCCCAGCCCAAGCTGTTCCATGACTCTGTCTTGCTGTGAGTGTGGAGCCATCCTGTTGGCTCTGCCCAGAGGCTCAGAGTCCCTGGTGTCACCAGTATTCCCAATAGCCACAAGCATCATCCCCTGGCCAAGCTCCAGTCTCCAGATCTATTTAAAAGCCTGGCACACAATGCCTGCTGTCACCATGGGGGTCTGTGGCACAGTTTGGGGTCAGTGGGTGGCTGGGACATGGTGGGGCACTGGAAAGGCTTTTGCTGCTCTGATGTGAGCCTGGGGAGCACTGAGCCTCCCCCTGCTGTGGAGTTTGCTGACAGGAGCTGCCCCTGCCTGAGGAACCCGATTTCCTTCTACACAGGGTGATCCAGGAAAGACAGGCGATGGAATTTTTTGGACTTGAGCAGGTTTTTGATCATGTCTCTCCCAGGGTCCTTCTGGAGAAAATGTGCAGCCCACAGCTGGGCAAACACATCATGGGCTGGGTGAGCTCAGGGTGACAGAGGGTGACATCAGGCTGGCACTGTCACTGGGGGTTCAGGATCAGCACAGAGGGTGACATCAGGCTGGCACTGTCACTGGGGGGCTCAGGGTCAGCACAGAGGGTGGCATTAGGGTGGCACTGTCACTGGGGGTTTTGCAGGGCTCCATCCTCAGCCCTGTGCCCTTCTCCATCTTCATTAACAGCCTGGATCGTTAATGAGTGGAAGGAGTGCTGAGCTGGAGGAGCTGCCACCCCTCTCAGGGGCAGGGGGCCCTGCAGGTGACCCAGACAGGTGGGACAGGTGGGAATTCCAGCCTTGAGGAGTTCAACGAGGGAGGGGCAGCCCTGGCTGTGGGGCAGCACTGGGGGGGTCCTGGTGCCTCAGGATCCAGGTGGATCTGCCAGCCAGGAGGGAAATCCCTGCTCTGGGGACATCAGGGAGGGGACTGTCACACTGCTCTGGGCTCAGGCAGCCTCATGGAGCCCTGGGGCAGTTCTGCACACCCCAGGGCGTGGGGCTGTGGGAGAGCGGGCACAGAAGGGCTCTGGGGATGGAGAAGGGTCTGCAGGAGCGGCTGAGGTCCCCTGGTTTGTGTGGAGGAGAAGGGGACAGGACAGGGCCAGGATCAGGGACAGGGAGAGCTGAGTCAGGGCAGGCTCGGGTTGGGTGTCAGGACAAGGATTTTCCTCAGGGGGTGCTGGCACTGCCCAGGCTCCCCAGGGAATGGGCACGGCCCCGAGGCTTCCCATGGGTGCACCCTCCTTGTGACCCTGCTCCCCCAGCCCGCAGGAGCTCAGGGAGGGCAGCAGGGCACTCCTGCCATCCCACAGCCTGGCACACGGCCCCGTTTCCCTTCGGGAGCTTCCAGCACCCTCTAAGTTGGATATTTTTCACGGGAAGGGCTCCTGGCATCCCTTCCACGTGTGCCAGTGCCCCGGGGCTGCTCCTGCTGTGCCAGGAGGGATGCCAGGCTCTGCAGGTGAGTTTTGGCCCAGGATGGGCTCAGGGGCACTCAGCATCCTCAGCTCACAGACCACGAGCCCTTAACGTGTCGTTTGCACCTGATGAAATTGCACTAATTGTGGGACCCCCCGGCCCCACACGTGTCTGTACCTGGCCAGGTGGGGCTGGGGACCCTTCCCAGTCACCCCCATTGTCCTCTTGTGGTACTGAAAGCAGAGCCCCCCCTCGTTGTCACCTCGGTTTGGGAGCAGCAGCCCCATCCTGGCGCGGGAGGGGGCTCAGGGTGCTGCCCCTCTGCTCCTGCTGCCCCCAGCACAATTTGGGATGTGTGGGCTCCCCTCAGCCTCCCCTCCCACTGTAACATTCCTGCTTCCATTTTGTCTGGGGGGAGGGCTCTTCTTCCTCTTGGGTTCTTCCCTTTTTGTTGGTTTTTTTGCAACTTCTTTGTTAATGTGTATATATATAAATATNGTCTGTGTGTGGGGGAGGACAGCCCTGGGATCGTGTCGCTGGCCACCACAGTGTCCCCAAACCGGGCAGAGCAGGTGGCACACACCCACAGGAGCAGAGGGGACCCGTGGGACCCCCCAGCTTTCAGTGTGCTGGGCTCAGCCCGTGGGGTGGCCAGCACGGGGGGTGCTAAAGCTCCATCCAAACCATCTGTACACTGAAATAATGACCACCCTGCTGCCAGCCCCTGCCCGGGGAGGGGTTTGGGGGCTCCCTGTCCCAGCCCCCAGTCCCTGGGGTCCCTGGCAGGGGGTGCCCCGTGCTGGACACAGCACACAGACCTGCACAGGCCAGAGCCCATTGCTGCAGCAGTGCCTGAAATATTCATGAAGTGGAAAACACCCGGTGCCAACCAGCACTGTGGAATTGAATATTTCTTGCTTTATGCCTTTGCTGCAGGCTCCGTCCTGTTAAAGATTCATTGCAGCACATGGACCCTGCCTGGAGCAGGAGCTGCTGCTCCCATGGGGACAGGGCCGTGTCCTGGCTGTGGGAGGCAGTGGCACAGCAGTGATGGGCTGGGCTGGGGCCCCCAGAGCCCCACAGGCAGGAGGAGAATCACACCGGCCCCATCCCTGCACCCCTGCAGTGAGGGAAGCTCCGGGGGTTGCTCCGTTGTCCGTGCAAGGACTGACCGTGATAAATGGGGAATGAGCCCTGGAGGGGAGCCTGTGTTCTGTTTGGGCTTTCCACAGCTGTGCTCCTTATCCCTGAACCCCATCTCAGGACACAGCACAGCCCAGGGGGATGAGGAGCCCCGGGACAGCAGAGCTGGGAGCTGATCCCTTCTGGGCTCGGTGCCAGCCCAGGAACGGGCCAGGTGGGCAAGGGGACAGCAGATGGCCAAGGGTCAGCCTGGACCGGGGCGGGGACAGCCAGGAAAGGTGGCAGGGTCACCTCTGTGCCCTGTGCTGTGGCCAAAGCTCCATCCCCAGCGTGGCTCCTGCAGCCCAGCGTTCACCCCTGGCCACCTCCTTCCCCAGCAGGAGCTCTCCCCTTCCCTGCCAGCCTGGCTTTCCAGGAACCAGCATCCCTGGCTGTGAAAGGCAATTTAAAACCATCCCTCACGTGGCAGCTGGGCTCAGGGAAAGGGAAAGGCTGCTCTGAGGTGATGGAATGAGCTCTGCTGCTTTCCAGGAATGGCCCTCCAACACGGGAGGTTGCAGCGTCACAAATGCTGAAAATCAAACCAGAAATGGATTCCTCAGGTCAGCCAGGAGGGGGAAAAGCAGCATGGGCTTGGGAAGGCTGATGGCAGGTTTGGGGGGCTGAGGGGAAGGGTGGTGTTGGCTTTTTATTTTACATTTCTTTTGTTCATGAAATAGGAAGTTTTAAAAATCCTTCCCTTGAGAAAGCTTAAAAACCCCTGGGGACCCTGGGGCTTCCCTGGGAAGCTGCAGAGTGAAGAGAGAAATCACTGGGTTTATATTGAGAGGGACATCGAGGTGTCTCTGTGCTGTCTGCAGCAGCAATCCTTGCTCTGGGCTGGGATAATCCTCACTGGAACACACACTGCAGCTCTGCCAACCAGCAATGAGAATCCCTCTAATGGTGATTTCACCCCAGGCTGGAAAAATACCCCAATAGTTAAATAAATGGACAGGGAAGAAAATGACACCCTGAGCTGCTCACAGACTGTGCAGGGCAAATGAGCTTGAGTCTGAGCTGGCCCAAATTAATCCTTCATGGAACTTGAGATTTTAATTCCTCATCTGAATAACCAGCCCTAAAACTGAGCATTCCTGATCATTACACTGGGCATTGTGTGATATTCCTGGTCTGGCTGTGCAGTGATGGACAGCACCTGCAATGGGACCAGGAGCCTTCAGTGAACAGTTCTGGGGTTCAAGAAGACTGAAGGGGAGGGAGGGAGGGATGTGGTGAGGACATCAGTGTGTCAGACTAAAAATTACTGCAGGGGGAGTCTCAGGGGTTCTCCTGAGCTCCAGGAGCCCATCCTGAGTTACAGGAACTGTCCTGACCCACCTGGAGACTCCAGCCCTTCCTCAGCCCAGCTGAGGCCTCTCTCCTGAGCACATCCCCTCCAGGACAGCACATCCCCTCCAGGACAGCACATCCCAGCTCCAGAGGCAGGCAGGGGAGCACAGGGACTGCCCACGGAGCTGGGTCCAGCTCTCCATGGCAACGAGCAGGAACTGTGTCAGTGCAGGATGCCAGGGCCAGCACTCCCAGGAGTTGGAGAAGCAAACAGCAGCCAGGAAATGAGGCACAAGGAGCTGGGGGGGCAGGGGGACCCCCAGAGCTGCAGCAGAGCCCCCCCAGCCCGTGTCACAGAGGGCAGGGAGGGGCACAGGGGGCTCCCGGGGGTCCCTGTGCTCCAGACAGAGCAGCCAGGGCTGCCCAGAGCAGGGTCCAAATGGAGCTCTGGGCCCATTCCCGGGGCAGCACCCTCTGGGGGAAGGAAGAACCTTTCTCTGTCTCCATCCCAGCCCTCTGGAGCCATTCCCTCGGGGTGGAGGGGGGGGGGGAATCCATTTCCTGAGCTCCTTGCCCAGCTCCAGGCCAGCCCTGCCCAGGGATCCTCAGCAGAGCCCAGAGCTGCCCAATTATCCACGGCCCGAGCCACCGGAAACGAGGCTAGTGCAGGAATTTGTAATTAAATTGCCATTAGATGGGTAACAGATTGTCTGGCAGCTGACAGTGAGTGAAACGCTCCATTCTGTCATGTTTTATCAGCATGAAAACCATTTGCAAGTGCTCTAATTACATTCCTAATTGCCAATGTGATTAGGGACCTGCAGCTGTTCATTAAGCGTGTGTCACCCTCAGCCAGCAATCTGGAAGAGAGAATATTTAATTAATTGAATGGCACATTGGATGGGGAGCTGGCCGGAGCTGAGGGCAGCAGCTCCTCCTTCCAGCCCTGGGCTCGGTGTCCCACAGCTTTGGGAACCCAATCTTCACCAAAACTCCGCTTTTGTGCCCTTTATTGCCCCTGGAGCTCTCCTGCCCCGTGTCCAGCCAGGTTTTTACCTTCTCAGCAGGTCGGGCTTCTCGTGGGGGACAGTGTGAGGCTTGTGGCTACTGCCCCAGTGACCAGGGCTGGCCCTGACAGGGACAGTGACCAGGGCTGACAGGGACAGTGACCAGGGCTGACAGGGACAGAGCCCTCGGGGTGTCCCTTTCCTGACACTCCATCCCTGCTGGCCACTCCTGCCAGCCCTCCCTTGTCCCCAGCCTTCTCTTTGTTCTTTTCCCTTCTCAAACAGCCCCAGAGCTCACATGGGGTTCCCTTTTGGCACAGAGCAGCTCTGGCTGCCCCTGGATCCCTGGAAGTGTCCAGGGCCAGGTTGGAGCACCCTGGGACAGTGGAAGTTGTCCCTGTCCCTGTCCATGGATGTTTTTTGAGGTCCCTTCCAACTCAAACCATTCCACGATTCCATTTGCTCTGCTTCCACTCCCAGCTGCCCCTGCTCGCCTGAGAGAGACAGAGAGAGGGAAAAACACGAGTGCATCCAGATCAGCTCATTTCTTCAAGTTTAACAGACTCTGGTGCCTTAAAATATTCCTGGTCACAACAGGGAGAGTCTTAGGAGGCTTCACCTTAATGCCTGTTTAATTTCCACTTAAGAAAATGTCACTGCGGATATTTAATAAGAATTAATTCCGGGTTTTGCACAGTTACTTCCAATTAAATAGCCCCAAGTGTTCCATGGCTCTTCAAACAGCCACTAAAGCACATGGGATGCTGCTCCCCATCCATTGACTCCAGAGCCTGTCCCTGTCCTGCAGCCACTGCTGCCCAGGGATGGTGTGGGGCTGCAGCTCCGGGCTGGCTCTGTCCTGCCGGGGATCCCTTTGGGGTCACGCCAGCGTCCCTCTGTTTCATCCCAAACATTCCATTTCCTGAAGGGTGCGGCTGCCTGCAGTCACCCTCAGGCTGTGAGGTCGTTCACGCTCGGAGCCGAGCGCCCCGTGCCCTGTGCTGGCTTGGCAGCGCTGCGGGCACAGGGAGAGCAGAGCTGGTGCTGGAGGCAGGAGACCCCTGGAGCCAGGACATCCCATAGCCAGGACACCCCAGAGCCAGAAGCCAGGACATCCCGGAGCAGGGACACCCCCTGAGCCGGGACATCCCCGGACCCAGGACACCATTCCCATCCCGGTCCCCAGACCCAGGACACCATTCCCATCCCAGTCCCCAGACCCAGGACACCATTCCCATCCCAGTCCCTGGATCCAGGACACCATTCCCATCCCGGTCCCCAGACCCAGGACACCATTCCCATCCCAGTCCCCAGACCCAGGACACCATTCCCATCCCAGTCCCTGGATCCAGGACACCATTCCCATCCCGGTCCCCAGACCCAGGACACCATTCCCATCCCAGTCCCCAGACCCAGGACACCATTCCCATCCCAGTCCCTGGATCCAGGACACCATTCCCATCCCGGTCCCCAGACCCAGGACACCATTCCCATCCCAGTCCCCAGACCCAGGACACCATTCCCATCCCAGTCCCTGGATCCAGGACACCATTCCCATCCCGGTCCCCAGACCCAGGACACCATTCCCATCCCAGTCCCCAGACCCAGGACACCATTCCCATCCCAGTCCCTGGATCCAGGACACCATTCCCATCCCGGTCCCCAGACCCAGGACACCATTCCCATCCCAGTCCCCAGACCCAGGACACCATTCCCATCCCAGTCCCTGGATCCAGGACACCATTCCCATCCCGGTCCCCAGACCCAGGACACCATTCCCATCCCAGTCCCTGGATCCAGGACACCATTCCCATTCCAGTCTCCGGAACTAGGACACCATTCCCATCCCGGTCCCCAGACCCAGGACACCATTCCCATCCCAGTCCCTGGATCCAGGACACCATTCCCATTCCAGTCTCCGGAACTAGGACACCATTCCCATCCCAGTCCCTGGACCCAGGACACCATTCCCAGCCCGCTCCTGCTCCGTGCCATCAGCGCTAATTGACGCCGGCAATTAAAGCCCGCTGTCATTAGTGCGGGTGGCACCCGGCGCCCCGGGTCTCTGGGGTCAGGCCGTGAATCCGTCATGGATCCATCCCGAACCATCCCGAACCCATCCCAGCAGGGGATGGACGGGCGCTGCAGGGCTGGGAGCGATCGGAGCCGCGCCCCGCAGTGACTGCTCCTGTTCCACCAGAGCGCCCCGAGAGACACCGGGCAACAATTACCGCCTCTAATTAATGGCCAGATTAAAACAGAGCTCAGTTCTACCCCGTAATTTGAAAATGAGAGACTCCATAACCATCCCCAGCACATGAGAGCATCATCCTCATAAAGACTTTAAATTAAGATCTTTGAGCTGCTATTAGGCCGAGGCCATGAATTACTGTCTGTGTTTAAAGCAGACACATTATTTATGGAGCCCAGGGAGTTCAGCCTTTCCAGGCTGCTGGAGACTCCAGCAGATGTGATCCAAAGCCCTGGCCAGGCTGAGTCACAGCTCCAGGCTGCCGCAGCATGACACGCATTAACCAGCCCCGCTCAGGAAATCCGGGCTTTTATTGCCTTAATTAATGCTCTCTTTAATCGCCCGGTGCGCCAGGACTGATGGCACACGGTGGCACAGGGGTGTCACCCCCTCATCACACCCGCAATGACAGCACCCAGCTCCTGCCAGCTCCTCCCCAGCCATCGGGAGATCTTTGGGATGATTTGGGGAAGATGAACCCGAGCCTGTTGACCCAGCACGTCAGAGCTCTGCAGAGTGTTTGGTATGCAGCGCCCATGCTGGAGAGGGAACGTTCCTGCGCTGGAAAACGAGCCCAGAAGGGGAAGGAGGCGTTTGGAATGTGTGATCAGCCCCAGATTGTCTCCTCCAAGGCGGGAGGATGAGACCAGGCCGGCCTGTCCCGTGGAGAGAGGGACTGAGAGCTCGGGGGATGTCCAGTGCACCCCCAGCATCGGGGCTGGGAGCTCAGATGGGATTTTGTGGAAGAAAACAGATGATGATAAAGTAGTCCAGCACAGCACTGGGCTGGCAAATAGAACAGGAATTCACAAACGGAGGAGGCAGGGAAATGTTCCCTTCATGTTGTTATCCTGCCCCACTCCCAAACCCTCTGTGGGGCTGCAGCATGTCATGGGATTTAAACAAGCACAAACACCACAGTGGGGTTTGGGGGAGGAAAAAAAAAATAGTGCACACTCTCACCTTTAGCATTATTCCCAGAGCATCCCTGTGCCATCCCTGTGCCATCCCCCAGCACGGGGAGCCATGAGCCACGTGTCACACAGCACAGGAATAAAACCCAAGTGTTGGTGGCCCAGAGGAGCCATGGGCAGGCTGAGCTGCAGCCTTTGTCCCTGCACAGCATCCCAAGCCCAGTGCCTCTGGTTCTGGACCTGCCACCCCTGCAGGATGCTGTTACATCACTTCCAAAGATGTTTTCGTTTGAAAATTCAGCAGGAACTGCTATCTGGACAAAAAAACAACGTCCCCCTGCCGTGCCCAGGCAGAGGTGGGTGGTGGCTGCGCAGCCCCGGGCTGAGCAGTAAATCACAGCACAACCCCCTGCATCATTTCCCACCCTGTGTGCTCAGGAAGACACCGGGGGATGATAAAATCCTGCTCAGATTGATGGATGAGGAATTAGAGAGGAAGGAAATGGAATCATCCCTGGAATTCCTCAGGCCCGAGCAGGGAAGCCCCTCCCTGCTGTGACCATTGCAGAGGCACAGTCGCTGCTCAGGGAGCCCCGGGTTCGGGTGCTGTGTCACCTTCAGCACAGACACACTCACTGCACCGAGGTTTTCCCTCATCCCCCGACTCCCAGCACAGGCACCTTCCCTCCCTGCCAGGACACAGCAAGGTCTTGTGCCAATCTCCTTCCCTATTTATTCCCAGGCTGCTGGATCCTAATCCCAGAAGCATCTTCAAGAAAATTAAAAATAAAAAGCAGGAGCCTTTTTACAAAACCTGATGAAAAACTGAAATAAAATTAATATACCCAAGGCAAAAAGAAAACAGTTGAAGCCAGAATTCCCCTTTTCTCCCTTTTTTCCCCTGTGTGTGTATCCATATACACATATTTAGAGAACTTCAAACAATTTCCATTCCATTTCAGCTGATCTTTTAACTCATTTCCAAGCACTTTGTAAAATGAAAAGACGTGGGAACTCCTCCTCCTGGAAATGCCAAGACCCAGTTTCTGCATCAGCCATTTCAAGGCATTTATCCACTCAGCAGCTTTCTGGACTAAAGAGGAGTCACTGCAGGCAGCTGGGTTTGAAATTAAAAAGGAGGTGAGGCTGAATGCAGGGTCTGCCCAGGACAGAGCTGTGCAGCCGGGGATGAGCCCCAGAGGGTGCTGGGCTCCTTCTCCTGCATCCTGGCTGGGTAAAAACTCTCATTTCATCCTTTTTACAGAGGGGATTTCACCCCTCCAGCCCACAGCCTGCACCCTGCTGCTCCTGCTCGAGGGTTCACTGCAGATCTATCGGGAAAAAAAGGGAATAAAACAGTAGAATCGAGGGTTTATTTACTGCAGAAAAGGGTGTTCATATCAGATCCACTGGGGAAAAAAGGAATAAAACAGTAGAATCGAGGGTTTATTTACTGCAGAAAAGGGTGTTCATATCAGATCCACTGGGGAAAAAAGGAATAAAACAGTAGAATCGAGGGTTTATTTACTGCAGAAAAGGCAGCGCTGGAGCTGAGCTCCCTCTGAGAGCACAAGGAATATAAATAGCACCGAGGAGAAAGGAAATCCAGGAGCTGTTTGGGAAGCGTGGCCTGGATGGTTCAGCAGCTCTGGCTGCCCCGAGGGCTCTGTGCTGGGACATCCCATGGACAGAAATCACAGATGGGAGGGACCAGGAACCACCGGGGGCAGCTCCTGCACACGACAGGGACAGGGATCAGCTTCTGGGACATTCAGCATCCCAAAATTCCCACCTTTCATGGCAGTGGTTGCTATTAAATCAACATTTTCTCTCCATGGATTTCCAGAGCCCGGGGAGGGTCCCAGGGCTGGAATGGGAGCAGAGGTTTGGGGCTGTGCTTGGGCTCCAGGGATGTGCTGGTGAATGCGGAATTTGTCTTTACAAACGAGCTGTGGTAGATAAAACCAGCACTGAGAGATAAAAGAAACAATGGGAAGGATTCCACTGATTGGTGAACGGAAAAAGTGATTTGCCTTTACAAACAAACTGTAGGGCTGCTGGTAAATGAAATTGGATATTGAAAGGTGAAATAAGCAATGGGGAAAAACTATGAATTGTGTAAGAATTAAAAATGCAAAGGGAGGGTTGTACATGAGAGGGAATCTCAGGGATCAGGGTTTGGGAAGTCTGGACCTCTCAGGTACCTCAGGAAATTGGGATAAAAAGGGAGGGGAGTCCTCCAAAAATCGGAGAGACCCCAGGGGAAAGCCCCAAGGCCTCTCCTTTATTCAATAAATAAAAGAACTCCTCTGTCTCCTGTTTGGACACAAACCCCTGGTGTTTGTGGGTTCATTTCCTGACACTGGGGACAGGCATCCCTTGGCAGAAAAAAATCCAAAAAACACATTTTAACTTCGTGTTGGCCTTAAACGAGTTTTCCCTTTCCCCAGAGGTTCCAGGGTTAGATGTGGGTGCGCTGATCCCCCAGCTCACCTCAGGGATCTGCAGACACGGCCTGGCTGCTGCTGCCACACGGGCACCAGGTTATTATTGATTTTCCAATGAAAACCCGACAGCACAGCCAGAGCCAAACAACCTCCCACCCCTGGCCGTGCTCCTGACTCGTGTTTTCTACATCTCAACATTTCCTCCCTCAGTGCTGAAAGGATCCCAGACCCTGCAGCAGGCACAGCCCCACAAACACACACCAGAGCAGGGCAAGGCAATTATCTGTCAGCCCAGTGTGAAAGCAAGAAAATAAATAAAGCACTCTTTCATTTTGGATTTCTCAAAAATTAAAGTATTACTATTTTCTTACTGAGTTATTTCATTGGGATAGTATTAGTTTCATTCTAATCTAAAAAAAAAAAAAATCCACATTACATTTAAGAAGATCAATTTGGAAAGGGAAATAGGCTGGTTTTCCTTTAAAAAAATCACAAAATTAATCATTTCAGCGAAGTTGTTTTCCAGCAGTGGGCCACCCAGCTCCTCTGACAAGCAGGAGAATTCTGCCTTTGCCAGGCCCTGCTCCAGCAGCTCCTGCCTTGTTTAAATTACAGTCAGAGCCAATTACCACGGCACCAGCCCAGCCTCCCCTCAGCTGCACTTTTTGTCTGACAGGGTAAAACCCTATTCATGCAGTATTTTGCAATAATTTTCTCTCTCAAAACAATTTCCCTCTGACTCCTAGAGACATGATTTCCAGATTAATTTTCCTCTCACCAGCTTTTCTCCTTTCATTTCTTTCGTTTTTGTTTTTTTTTTTTGTTTTTTTTTTTTAATTTGTTTTTTTTGTTTGTTTTTTTTTTNTTTTTTTTTTTTTTCTTTAACTGCTGGGAAAAACCGAAAGTTTTCTCTTCTTTATCTGATTTCCCAGCCCTGCCGGGGAGCAGAGCAGGGCTCCAAGGGGTTATTTAGGGGCAGGGGAGTTTCCCATTCCGTGGAGGGGATGTTGGGTGAGACCCCCCCAGCTGGTTAAGCCAGGCTCAGACAAGCCCAGCCCAGCCCAGCCCTGCTGCTGCACACCGTGAGGGGCTCCATCAGCAATTCCAAATTGAGGTTTTTCCATGGAAACTGCTCGGATTTTCAGTGAGCCCCGTGCCCTGCTGAAATCCCTGCAGGAATCCGGGATTCCCGTGGGATGTGGAGCT
>VXBI01013799.1:301789-312932 GCA_013397375.1 Toxostoma redivivum
TATAAATACATACTATAATATTGTTATAATATTGTAATAAAAACCTGTTATAATATTGTCATAATATTGTTATAAATACATATTATAATATTGCTATAAATACATGTTATAATATTGTCACAAATACCTGTTCTAATATTGTTATAAATACATACTTTAATATTGGCTTTTCCACAGGGAATGCCACCACGGAGAATTCCCAGATTTCCACCCTCAGCAGGCTCTGGCTCCTTCCCTCCACTCTGCTCTCAGTCACTCCAAGAGCCTCTTCCCGCTGGTTTTCCCTTCCCCCAGGAAGGGTTGAGGGATGCTGTGATTTACCTGCCTGCACTGCTGGGCTCTGCCCGGCCCCGCTCACCAGAGCTCCGCTCAAACAGAGCCGAGCCCAGCTGAGCCCAGCCCCGGCCAGCCAGGGAACCAGAGACTGCTCTGCTGGGGAGGCAGCCTGGGCTGTGAGCAGCGGCCCCGTCACCCACTGAGATCACCTGAGATCATATGAGATCACCTGCAATCCCCATCACCCACCCGAGATCACCTGAGATCATATGAGATCACCTGAGATCCCCATCACCCCCCTGAGACCCCCCTGAGATCACTGAGATCACCTGAGATCACCCTGAGATCACCTGAGATCCCCATCACCCCCCTGAGACCCACCTGAGATCACCTGAGATCCCCATCACCCACCCAAGATCACCTGAGATCCCCCGAGATGCCCCGAGCCAGGCACACCTGCGCACCCCTGGGGACCCCTCTGCCCTTCCAGAGTCCCCCCCTTGCTGTGCCCCTGCCCCCAGCAGGGAAAAATCCAAATTCCAGGCAATTCCTGTCCTGCCCCCAGTGCCAGCTCCGGTCTGTGCCACACGGGAGGGACCCGGGGCATGGAGAGAGACCCCAGCCCATGCAGACCCCAGCCCATCACAACCCCCGGGCTGCCCCTGCTGCTGCCTCAGGCACTGCACTTTATTTATCCACTTTATTTGCTCCAAGCACTTTTTGGGTCACCTCAACAACACCAATGGCAACACTCTTATTTTCCAGCTTTTCTGCTCAGCTGAAGCCCTTTCCCTCTCCTCTTGAGTAATTTTAAGGCAGTTAATGAAGAGTGGAAGCCCTTACCAGTTTTTTTTTCCCCGCTATCATGTATAATAAATGCAGTTTTGATTAAATTTTTACGTGCTGCTTCATGCATGGAGCAGGAGTCTGCTGTTCCCCCGGCAGCACGGCACAAGCACAGCCCTCGCTCCCCAGGCCGAGCTGCGGTGTCGCTGCCACGGCAGAAGCTGGCGGTGACATTTCCTGGGGGATGCCGAGACAGCAGCTGCTCCCGGCTTTGCGATCAGCACGCCTTCCTCTCGCAGCTCCAGCGCAAACATGTTTGCGGTAAATAACCCATCTCGGATGGAGGGGAGCAGGTAACCCCCCCATCTGTGCACACACACGTTCGTTCCTGGCAGCAGCTCGGCATCTTGCTCATTCCGAGCCCAAGGATCTGCTTTAACCAGCCTTACCCAAGCTCGAGGCTCATTAAATATCACCTCAGCTTTGGCTGGGAATTTATTTTCGGGAGTGTGGGTGTTTCTGCAAAGCCCCGAGTGTTCTGCAATGTCCCCGGGGTGTTTACAGCAGGCACCCCAGGAAACCCCCCGGCACCTCAGCGCCCCCGCCCACCGCAGGGGGTTGGGCTAGATGCTCCCAAAGGTCCCTTCCAAACCTTTCCAGGCCGGTTAGAACTCCTCGATTCCCACCAAATGATCCCAAATTCACCCGGGAGCTGCTGCTGGCAGTGCCTGGGACCCGCAGCCACAGGGCAGGGAGGGAGAGGAGGGGCAGGAGCCCGAGGAAGAGACACACTCTGATTCCAGAGGGGCCAGCAGCCTCCCGAGACACCGGACCACGCTGCCAGGGCTCTCTCCTCCTCTGTGCAGCACTCGGGTCCTCTGGTTTCAGCTGGCAGGTGAGGGCAGGAGGGTTTTCCATATTTATAAATATATAAAAATATATCTGTATATGGATTTTCCAGGGGTCACTCAGAGCTCCCAAGGGGCTGCCCAGGCTCCTGCAGCCCCTGAGCGTCTGGGCTTTCCTGAGACACGCAGCCTGGCTTAGCTCCTCACCCCAGGCACAGCAAAGCCTCCACCAGCTGCCCGGGCAGCCCCACGATGCTCTCCTCTGCCACCCTGCTGTGGCTGTGGCTCCAGCCTTGTCCCCTGCCACCCTCAGCAGGCCCCAGTGCAGCTCCCACCCTGCACATCCAAGCCTTGGGTCCCTCCTGGTGCTGGCCCTGGAGCAGGATGGAGGCTCAGCCCAGCCTGTGCTGCTGAGTTTTTCCCCACTCACGCACTGGGAGCACATTTTAGCTGATGTGAGGCAGGCGAGAGCACCTCTCGTTCTCACTAACTCACCTGGAATGCATCCATGGAAGCAGCCTGTGAGGACAAGCCTTTTGGAGAGGGCAGCTTGGGAAAGGAGTGGGAAGAGCCCACGGAGAGGCTCTGGAATGTGCAGCCAGAGGCTCCCTCCCACCCAGCCCAGCCTCCCCACTGCAGCCCTTCCCTGCTCCCAGCTTTTCCCAGCTCTTACCCCACTATTCCTGCAGGCACCGTTCCATGCAGACAGAACCTCTCACCTTGTGCCAGGAAGGAGCTCGGGCTCCTTTCCCCATCACTGCCCGAGCTGTGCCCAGGAAATCCCAGAGCCCTGGGGCTGGGCTGGGCTCCTCCAGGAGAGGCAGGAGCTGCACCAGCCCTGGTCCAGCTCCTCCAGAGCCAGGAGGAATGTCCCTCACTCTCCACGGGCTGTGGCTCTCCATAAATCTGGATAAATATGGAAGGCAGGGATGGAAAAGAGCTGCAGGTCCCAGGTGTGGGGAGCAGCTCCAGTCCCTCCAGTCACGGATCATTCCATGGCACTGGGGTGCCCAGAGCTCCCCGGGGAGCCCCAGGCTGCTGCAGGGGATCCTGCAGGGCAGGGATGGAGCCCAGCACACAGAACCCACACAGAAGCTCCACAGGGCAGGGAAATCCCTGAGCCCAGACCCTGCAGCAGCACTGGGAGCTGTGGCAGCAGAGCTGGGCAGGGGCCAGCCCAGGACCCTCCTGCCCCTTCCCAGCCCAGCTCCATCCTCCCAAAACCCTGCCCCTCACCCGGAGCTTCCTGCCAGAGCCGCTCAGAGCAGCCCCGAGCGCTCTGCTCTGGAAGGGAAGATGATCCCAGCCCCGTTTGGAACGGTTCTGATTTCCCAGGAGAGGCTGCAGCTCTGAGGGGAGAGCAGTTAAAGCTCAGTTTAATGCATGACCTGATTTGCCTCCACTTTTTCAACAAGGGGGAAGGCAGGGAAGAGAAACCCTTGCCCATGGAGCTGGGGAGCCAGCACAGGGCTGCAGGGGGGAGGGATGTGTGTGCACTGGGCAGGCACAGGGGACAGTGACCCCCAGCTGGGGACAGGAGCTGGGCTCCAGGACTCCTCCAGAGCTGGGCTCCAGTGCTGCTCCTCGCTTAAAGTGCATCTCCCTTAGGCCCTGTCCTGGGCAGGTTTTTGGTTTGTTTTGTTTTTGTTTTTTTTTTTGGGGGGGGGGATTTTCTTGTTTGGCTTTTTTTGGTAGGTTTTTTTTTTTGTGTTTTTGTTTGTTTGTTTGTTGGTTTGGTTTGGTTTTCGTTTGGGGTTTTTTTTTTGTGTGCAGCTCCATCCCCCTGTGCCTCACTGTGCCATTCCTGTGCTGATGTGAATCACTGCTTCTCCTGACCCACAGTGTGACATCAGTGCTTTGAAGGGGATGCAGGGATTCAGGATCAAAAGAAACTTTTCTGTGCTGCACCCCAAGCCCATGGAAAGGCTGAGCTGAGCTGAACCTGCAGCTTGACATGGTTTTGTCCCTGCAGGCAGCAGTGCCAGGCCTTGGGGAGCGCTGGGAGCTGGGAGTGAGGAGGGTCTCAGGTGACCTCAGGGTCCCCATCCTGGGGGAGCTGTGCTGCTGCCCCCGCAGCCCAGGCAGCTCCTCTCACACATTCCACAAGCCAAGCATGTCCTGGGGGGATTTCCTGCCACGTGTGCTCCCTCAGTGCCCAGATGCCATCACTGCCCACAGCGTTCCCCTTTGGTTTGGGGCACCTCCATGCACCCCTGGCCCTGTGTGATGCTGTCCCTTGGTGCCACCCCCCATCCTGCAGCTCCTTCTGAGCAGTGTGTGATGAGCCCTGGGTTTGCCTCTGGCTCCAGCCCAAGCCTGACTTTAGGTGGAACACTCTTAATTCCCATCCCCAGCTGCTCCTGGTGCTCCACACCCCTGCATCTCCATTTCTGCTTCCCCTCCATCCCCTGCTCCTCCTCCCAGCCCAGCTCCCCCAAACCACGTGCCTCTTTCTGATCAAAGGTAGAGCAGAGCATCTCTGCAGCCGGAGATTCCCCTGCCCATTCCCTCCCCAAGGGCCCCTTTCCAGCAGCCTGCTGCTCCAACACGCAATGTGCAATTTTTTTATTTAAGAAAACAAGGACAAATGTTTGCTGATAAACATTTCAGGGCAGTGTGCCAGCGAGCAGATCCTCCTATTCCTCCCAGCACTGTGGAGCACCAGCCTGCTGCCAGCCACGGGGACTGCCATGTTTTTATTTCATACATAAAAATGTCTTGGTAGTGAATCCCCTCGAGGTGGCCAGTGCTGAGCAGCTCTGTCCTGTGCTGCTGCACACCGGGGCTTGGGGAGTGTTTGTCATCCATCACACACAGGGAATGTTTGACACCCATCACATACCGGGAATATTGCTCCCATTGTTCCCTCCCCGCCTAAGTCTGGCTGGAAATGCAGGGAGCACACTGTCCTGGAAGGGTGAAGGCTCCCAGCCCTGCTCCAGTGGCTCAGGGTCTCACATCCCAAACTCGGGCTGCAGCAGCTCCAATCCTGCCTTTACAGAAATCCTGCACAATTCCCTGCGTGCTCCCAGCCCCAGTGGGAGCAGCCTCTGTTCTACAACAAACCTCACCTCCAATTCCCAGCTGTGAAACACCAGCCCAAAGTCAGTTCCGAGAAACCAGGACATGGTGAGGAAAACCCTGAAGGATCTACCAAAGATCACATTTGACTCCAGCAAAGCCAGGCAGGAGCCCCGGACTGTGGCTGTAACATTTAACAAACAGTGTGGATCACACACCCACCTAAGGTTTGGATCCTGGCTGGAATTTCTGCATAAATTCCCTGATGGCTGCCTTTTTAATTACACTCATAAAGAAGGGAGGCCCATCAGTTACTGGTCCCCCATTACAGCCACGAGGAGCATCACAAACAAATAATTAACAGGTATGAAAACGGCAGGTAATTAATTCAGTATCAGCATAAACACTATCATATGACTTTATTGCCAGCCCAACCTTCAGGAGGGACATCAACAGTCTTAATTCAACATCTTCCCAATTAATCATTGCTAGGAGGCAGGAGGTGGCTTTTAAGTGCTCAAGGCTAAAATGGGAAATCATCAGGGCTGTCAAAGCAACGTGCAGGAATCCCATTCCTGTAAGGGACATCCCATCCCATCCCTCACAGGGACATCCCATCCCATTATCCCATCCCATTATCCCATTATCCCATCCCATGATGTGGGGTGGCACACACGGCTCACACCCTGCCCAGGAGCTGAGCCCACAATTCGCCCCCTGAGCTAAAACCTGGCACAGGCAGTGTCATTCCTCCCTCCCTCAGCCGCCGGGAGATGCTGCCCCAGGAAATCGCCTCCTGCTCCTTGGGCCACGGGAATTCCGAGTGCTTTGGGTGGGAGAGGACAGAGATTTCCCTTCCACAGCCCTGAACCTGCTTTTCCTGAAGGGGTGCCCCCATCCCGCGGGCACAGAGAGCTCCCACACTGGTTCAGCACCGTGAGTGTCCCTGCACAGGAGCACAGGCACAGCCCGCAGAGCCCGAGCTGCTTCTCCATGCGGGAGATAATCCCGTCCCAAAGGCGAAATTTGGTTAATTAAGTGGGCACCAGGCAGGAAAAAAAGCAAACCAAAGGCAGACAAAGGCCAAGCACACCCGGGGAGCACTGAGCCCTGTCGGGATGGGGAGTGAGAGCGTCCCTGGGCTCTGCACACGGGGTGCTGGGGCACGCACGGGGCGGCGGGGAGCAGAAATGGGGAGACACACTGAGGAGGACAAAGGACCTTTTATTTCGATTTTGGCTGTGTGTTAGCCCTGCTGAGTGCTTTCCCTGAGCCTCTCCTGCCTGCTGAGCCATCCCTGGGGCAGGCGCTGCCTCCCCGTGTCCCGATGGAGCAGGGACAGCTGTGACCACAGGCACCTGCGAGGTGACCGCAGCACCGGCTGTGCTTGGGACAGGAGCCACCGGGGCGGGGTGCTGACCCCCTGCAGGAGTGATGAACCCCCTATCGGGATCCTGACACTCCTATAGGGATCCTGACACCCCTATCGGGATCCTGACCCCCCTGCCCGGCCCGGCTGGGAGCAGAGCCCGCAGCTCCGGTGCTCGGAGGGGGCCCGGGGCTCCAGCCCGCAGCTGGCACACCACAGAGCTGCTCCTGCCGTGACAGGGATGCGATCCTCGCCCAGGGATGCGATTCACGCACAGGTCCGGGTGTGCCCACCCCCGTGTCGGTGTGACAAAGCAGCGCTCACCTGGGCCGTGCTCTGACAATAAACCGCGATAACGATGAGCAGCGACGAGCGAGCATGAGAGGCAGCGAGGAAACAATAAAAGCGGTTTGCGACGGGAACACCAAAAGGCGTCCCTGAGAGCCCCGAGCCTGCATAAATCACCTGGTGAGTGACAGAGCTGTCACCGGGGCTGACAGCAGCCAGCCCAGCAGCAGTTATCCCGCGCTCAGGTATCAATTTCCATTGCTAATTCGGAAACGGAGCCCAGCAGATGCTAACAGGGGACAGGGAATTAAACCGCCACGAGTTACAGCACCAAGTGCCTCTCCTGGTTGTTTTCAGCAGGAATGCTGAGTTCGAAATGGCCAGAAGTGCTGGCACATAAACGTCAGAACTGCTGCGAGATAAAAGGAGAAATCAAAAACGCCGACTTTTGTCTCGGGTGGATCTGTTTGTAAAAGCAAACGGAGGCGTTTCCTCCCCACATCCCAGCCCACAGCGGGGGATGGCGGTGATGGCTGCTGCCGGCACCTCCGAGCGCCCCCAGAGCCCCCCGGGCAGAGCGGGGCTGCAGCTGCAGCCCGGGCTGCTCCACTGCGCTTCTGGCCGGGGATGTGGCTGACGGGCTCAGGGGTCAGCTGCTCGCTATTTTTAGGTATTTTCTGGATCCCGACTGCAGAGCCCCCAGCTCCCTGCGCTGCCTGGATGTCTGAGTGGGATGAGATGCCGGAAAAGTGCCAGACCCGCTGATTTATTGATTTCCCGACAAGAGAAATCACAGCTCCGCCCATTGCCCGTTCCCTGCCATCGCTCTCCTCCCTCTCCAGCCCCACCGGAGCAGCTCCTGCCCTTCCCACCCCGGCTGGGAGGGGCTCTGGGGCTGCTGGGCACTCAGTGGGCACGGGCCCACAGCATTTTGGGGTCGGGTGGTTGTGTCCTGGGGCAGGAATAAGGGCCCTGAGCAGTGAGAAGTTTAAGGTGGGTTTGCTGGATGAGTTCTTCCTCCCAAAAGAGCTTTTTAACTCAAAAGTGAAGTTTCACCTGAAGAGAAACTGGAACAAGTGGCTTTTGAAGGTGTGGGAGGCTCGGGACAGCTGAATGCGTCAGAGCAGGGATGAAAGGGATCATAAATAAACCTGCACCCGTGGCAGGTTCTGGTGCTTCCACCAGCTCCGGACTTCCAGGGGTTCCCACAGAGCCCCAGAGCTCTGAGGAGGAGAGAACCAGAGCGAGGTCCCAGATTTCAGCAGGAGGGGGAGAGCAGCTGGAAAAGAGCAGGCCAAGGGGGAGCAGCACCCAAACGCAGAGCTCCTGGCCGGCAGCAGCGCTGGCAGCGTGTCAGACCGTGAGGAATATTTTCCTTCCCTCCTTTCCCAAATCCCCTGGCAGGCAGCGCTGCTCGGCAGCTCCGGAGCGATGGCACAGTGACACCCAGAGGAGAGAGCCAGAGCTGTCCCCAGCGCAGCCAGGGACACCCCGAGGAGGGGACAGGGACATCCAGGTGCAATAATGTGATAATACAAAATGGGAGATGTTAATTGTTCACCTGCCCTCAAAATTTTTTCCCTGAGGGTGGGCAGGGCTGGCACAGGGTGCCGTCCCTGGATCCCTGGCAGTGCCCAAGGCCAGCTTGGAGCAGCCTGGGACACGGGAAGGTGTCCCTGCCATGGCAGGGGATGGAATGAGATGGGTTTAATGTCCCTTCCATCCCAAATCCATGATTCCATGAACATTCACCCCGCTGCTGCAGCCTCTGCTCTACCTGGCAGCAACCCACACACCGGAACCAGAACATCCCCAGGGCCTGAAGGGGTTACAGGCCAGCCAGTCTGTGTTTGTTCCTGGAAAATGCCTTTAAATTGTGATTAAAAATAGGCTAACGGAGCACAGATGGGATGACATGGATTCTGTGATGGAAAATGTGTCAGTGTCTCCAAAACAGCCCAGGTCCTGCTGTGGATGGCTGGGGTAGCCAGAGGCTGCAGGACTGCAGGCAGGTGAGAGCCAGGGGAACGCTGTCTGTATGGAAAAAATGATTTGAACTGAAAACTGAGGGACTTGATATTCAATTTTTCATGAACACTTCCATGGATCTCCCCACTGTACACACTAATATTTTCCACAGCGATCTGGAAAGGACGAAGGGCTGGACAGTGCAGCCCAGCCCACAGATGACACAGAGGGAAGTTAATTAAAGCCAGAATTCCCATTGCACCTCCAAACCAAGGGGCTGGGGGATGAGATTGCAGCTGAACATTCTCTTCAATGAACAAGTTATTCAGCACCTGCACTTCAGCAGAGCAAAGCCCAGCCCCTGGAGTGCCAGGGTGGGAGGGGTGAGCTGGGAGGGAAAAGGAGCTGCTGTAATGATTAACTCCCTGAGTGAGCAAGGACTGGGGAGCAAATGGCATCAGAGAGCAGACCTGGCTGTGCAGACACCCTCGGGGTATTGGCTGTGCCAGTTAATCTTTAGCAGGACAGGGACTGGTGGTGGGAGCTGGATCCATGGGCCTGGCTGCGATATTTCACACTCCTCAGAGGAAGTTCTGAAAAACCTGTGTGCAGCTTGGGAAATAAAGTGAATTGTGTGGGAGAAAATCTTGATCCCAGGTGCTGTTCCGTGTCCTGCCTCAGTGTCCTGGGCCATGGACTGTGTGTGACAGAGCCCTGGCAGCCTGGATGTCCGTGCTGGATCTGCTGGGGCAGGGGGCTGGGGGAGAGCAGGGGGCTGCGGGAGCTGCCAGGCTCTGGAGAAGGAAAAGGATTCACCAGAGGCACACCAAGGGTGGCCTGGGAGGCTCTGGGCCCCGAGGCAGAGAGCTCTGAGCCGCGGAGAGGGCAGAGACGGCTGGAGGGTTTGCCCAGGGCTGGGGCACGGGAGCAGCCTCTGCCCCACAGCAGAGCCTGGCACGGCAAACCAGCACGGGGGGAGGAGAAAACGGGGGCAGGACCTGGTCCTGGGGTACGCGGGGATCCTGCCCGGTGCCCAGCAGGATCCGGTGCTGTCTCTCGCAGATCCAACACCCCTCCAGCCGCTCCCTTGTTTTTTCTCACCGAGAGCTGCTGGGAAGCATCGGCGGTGCAAACCTTGGCAGAGAGCACCCTCCAGTGGGCACCGGGATGGTCCCGGCGCTGGGCACGGGCGGTTCGGCATCCCTGCGGCAGCCCCGGGGCGGGCGGGCAGCAGGAGCCGCTCCCAGCCGTGAGCAGCCGCGCTTGGCTCACCCCCAGGCTCGGAGCGCTGCCCTGGCGCCGGAGCTGCTGGAGCTGGGAGATGAGAAGCAGTTCTGCAAAAGCAGAGAATTTATCTGGCTTTGGACACCGAGCCCCTTGGGGCTGGGCCAACCCGTGACGCTGCTCTGGATTCAGCAGCATCCAGGGGTGGACTCAGCAGCATCCAGGGATGGAACATGAGACAGGCTGTGGAGAGCCGATGATCCTCACTCCATCACCAGATGTTCCGTGAGAAGACAGAGCAGAGGCAGGGAGAATCCTCAGGACAAGCTGGGGAGAAGGTCAGGACCCCCTGCTGACCCCTGCAGGGTCTGGGCATCACCAGCCCTGACCCCGACTCACCCAGAGCCCCGCAGAGCCACCCGCGGTGTCCCCCGGCTCGGAGCCGGGGCAGGAAGGCGGTGCCTGGGACATCTGGTTGCGATCAGCGCTCGCAGAGCTGGCGCGGCTCCTGCCGGCCCCCGGCCAGCCCAGCGCTTTCCCACGGGATGCCGAGCCCGGCGCTCCGCACATCCGGCACACGAACCCATCCCGAGCATCCCCGGGCCGGCTCTGCCCACGCCGGGGGCTCCGCTCCTGCCCAGAGCCCAAACAAAGCCCTGGCTCTGCTCGTCCGGGATCTCTCCCCGGGGGCTGTCCCTGTGGCTCCTCGTGTCCAGCGCTCCCAGCCCGGCTGATCCCAGAATAATCACCCCAGGGTGACTTCATGCTGCAGTTCACTCCACATGGAAAGGGCCCTTGTAATTTTCTCACGCTAAATATTTGACAGAAGACTTCAAGAAAACACAATCCATTTAGAAAAAAAAAAAAAAAAGTTTAAGTTGCTAAGCGACCAGATTTTTGTCATTTATTGAGGTTGTGGCACTTCGTGATGTTTTTATGAATCCTTTGGCTCCCGGAGTCCGGATCTCGGCTGGCACTCAATGGCAAGGTGTTCACACCTCTCCAGCTCCAGAAAAAGGTTTGGAAACGAGGCAAAGACACACAGAAAGCAGAAGGAAAAGCCCTTGGCTCTTACCTGGCTTTAAATCATGCTCGCTAAGCAGCCTCGAGACCTGGGCACTGCTGCCACAACAAACCTGCATCATGAGGCACAACAAGGGAAAAACTGACAAAACATTGAATCAATTTCCACTTTAGCAGGACAGTGCCCAAGTGGTGCTGTGGCTGCTGGGGAGGGCAGTTTAGACCTCGTGCTTGAATTTCAAGACACGCAGATCTGGCTGAAGAACCCAGAGAAACAGGAACTGTCCGTGTGCTCCTCGTGGGCTGGCAGAGGAGAGCTCGGGGCTGGGAAGGGCGGGTG
>VXBI01013799.1:322709-340547 GCA_013397375.1 Toxostoma redivivum
GGCGGCGGGCAGGGGCGGCTCGGGCGTGCTCGGGCTGCGGCTCGGCGCTCCTCGCTCCCCCGCTCCCGGTGGGTCGCTTGGAGGACGCGGGCAGAGGTCACCGCGGCCGAGGCTTGGCCTCCCGACGGGGACGGCGCGGGATGGGGCTGGCGGTGGGGCCACCGCCGTGTCCCAGCGTGTGGGACAGGTGCTGGCTGTCCGAGCTGCGGGGAGCCAGCCCCGGGGTACAGGAGCCAGCCCCATGCAGTGGGGATCCAGCCCTGGGCACGGGAATCCTGTCCCAAGGTGTGGGGAGCCAGCCCTGGGCATGGGGCTGCAGGCCAGGCAGTGGGGAGCCAGCCTGGGGACAGGGATGCACCCCAAGGTGTTGGGAGCCAGCCTGAGGACAGGGGTGCACCCCAAGGTCGGGGAGCCAGCCCCAGCAGTGGGGAGCCCCTGTAGCTGCTGTCCCCGGAGCTGCCCCCCCCCGGGAGCCCAGTGCTGCGCAGCCCCCGCGCCCCAGCTCCTGCTCCCACACATCGCAGTGTGGTGGGTGTCTGGGGGCTCCTGTACCACAAACCATCTCGGGGGGGCGGACAGCCCTGCAGCTCTGCAGGCAGCTCTTTGAGGGGGAGCAGAGGGAGCAGAGGACTCACTTGGGGCTGGCAGCGGGCACTGGGGGCAGGTGCCCTCTGAGGAAGCAGGGTCAGACAAGCAGGACCTGTCTGATCACTCTTTTGTCCCCATGTAGTTCAGGGCAGTTCAGCCACCCTCCCCCGTGCTCCAGCTCTTCTCCCAGCCCAGCTCCTGGGAATGCCAGAGGAGCTGGGAGCTGGGGTCTGCCACAGCTGCTGGCACCAGGCCCGCCAGAGCCCTGAGTCCCGGAGTGCAGCACGCCGGGCTCTGCTGGCCCCGGCTCCTGCTGCCCTTTCCCTGCCTGCTGGCTTGGGAGCAGGACACAGCGGTGTGGGCAGCAGCAGGGAACTGCCAGCCCTGGGAGAGACCTCGGCAAGATTGCTTAGAAACTGCAGGAGAATGGGGACTGCTTGTCACAGCCCAAATGACTGTCACAGCTTAATAATCAGTGGGCAGAGAGGGTGGCAGCACAGCCTGACGCTGCCTAATTCTGCAAGTGCTGTTGTAGCAGTGGGTGCAAAGCACTGAAATGGGGCACAAGAACTTCGGGTGGCACAGGAGGGGAGCAGGAGAGAGGCTCAGCTGCGGGTCAGAGGGGTGAGAGACATGGGGCTGCTCGGTATCCACCACATCACCCTTGGGTCCCCTCTGGGGCATGGGAAGTGGGCAGTGGTTGGGCTGTGGGGCTCAGAGGGACCCTGGGGTGCTGGCCCGTTCCCCACCCCAAGGCAGTGCCCGCAGGTCGTGGGGGATGAGGGATGCTGTGCCAGCTGCTGCCCAGCACTGAGCCCTGGGCTCCCCTTTGCAGGCAGGGAAGGTGAGCAGTGCCCAGAGCATCGGGTGCTGCTCTGCTCCCTGCCTGCCTCTCCCGGCTGGTGCCACTCCGAGGGAGAACTGATCACACTTCTGGATTGTCGAAGGAACTCTTGGAGCTGTGGGAATGGCCCAAGGGGGGTTGTAGGGCCAGGCCAGGCAGAGCTGGTTCATCTCTGTCCTCAGGTCACAGCTCCCCGCCAGCCTGGAGATCTCCAGCAGATCTCCCTCAGGTCCTGGTGTCCCTGCATCTGGCTGCTGGGGGCAGGGAGAGGGGAATTTGGCGCTGCATGGCTCAAAACCCGTCTGGGGTGTGAAACACGAGCAAATACTTGGACACTCCCAGGGCTGCCGGGACCTCAGTGCCTGGGGCATTCCTGAGCAGTTGCACACAGGCTTCCATGCAGGGAGGTGGCAGCAGGTCCCGGCTGGAGCTTATCTGTCCAGGGAGGGAGCTGAGGCTCCATAGGAGCAGCCCTGTGGTGGGTGTGGGTCGCTGGTGGCGTGGGATGTTCCTGAATTAAGCCCGCGCTTGGGGCAGCATTCCTGGCTCTGCTGGAGCCCGGCTCCCAGGAGCCTCCATCCTCTGGGAGAAGCCAGCTCAGCTTTACAAAGCCCTGGGGCACTGGGAAAGTGGTCCCCGAGGAGCCTTTGCTGTCAGGCTTTGGAAGGAGCTGGAGTGAGACAGAGCTCTGGCAGCTCTGGCAGCTCCCAGGACAGAGCCAGGGGGTTCAGAGGGGCTCTGGTTTTGTTTGCTCTAAGGACTGGGGGAGCTGCTGGGCAGTGGCTCAGCCACGGTCTCCAGGTTCTGCTCTGCCCACGAGGAGTCTCGTGGTTGTTCCATGTAGGAACAGCCGTACTCTGCTAGGAGGACACGCCCCCCCGTGCTGTGTCCCCCCAGGTCACCCACCCCTCTCAGAGGCTGCTCCAGCCACAGCTGGGGGATATTTAGGTTCCGTGGCCCTGTCCAGCTCAGGGTGTCCCGGCTGTCCTGGCTGTCGCATCCCTCTCCAGGTGCTGCAGCAGGGATCCCGCAGAGGGATGAGCATTCCTGGGTGACCCGCCCTGATGTGGGATGGGCTGTGCAGAGCCGCGGTCCCTGCACCGTCCTTCCCCGGGGAAGGAAGAGGGGCCGGGGCCAGGACAATGGGCTGTGCCGCTGACTCAAACACTCAGTTCCTGGTCGCTTCCTCTCCCCGCTGGAGCTGGAGGCAGCAGGACGGGGGAAGCTCGGTGCTCCCAGCCTGGTCTGAGGCAGGAGCTCCTCGGTGGCCGGAGCAAGCGGTCTCACCCTGCACTCACAGCCATGGCCAAGGTGGAGTGGCTCCTGGCGCCCTGGCAGCGGGCAGGTAAGGCCGGCAGCAGGGCAGGGCTGAGGGGGCAGTGGGGGCGGTGGGATCTGCAGGCACAGCTCGCCCTGCAGGGCAGGACCCCGGGCTGGGGGCAGCTCGGGGGCACAGACCCTCGGGAGGCCATGCAATAGTCCCTGGGGTCAGCGCTGCCCAGCAGTGCCAGGCTTGTGCCACCTTTCCCAGACTGACCTGAGCTGTGGAGAGTCCCTGTCCCTTGTAAATCCTTCTGCCATCCCGCAGCCTAGTGGGGTGTCCTTGCTGTGACAAAGACAGAGGCTCGCAGCCCACGTGTGCCACCGACCACCCATCAGTGCTGCAGGGACAGATCCGGCCCGTCCCCGTGGTACTGAGCCCTCCTGGCAGCTTCCACGTGCTGGTGGCAGCAGGAGGGAGGAACGTGGGGCTGTGGGACCGTGGGTGGACACAAACATCACAGGCACCCTGGGGCCTCGCTGTTGTCACTGCTCTCGCTCCTGCTGTCGCTGATTTCAGGTCTCAGCCCCTTTGTCCCAGGGCCTCTGGCCGCATTCCCCTCTCAGGCGACTTCCTCACATTGTCCCGGACCTGGAGTGTAAAAGCAGCCAGGCACAGGGGAAGCTGAGCTTTCCTGGAGGGACCCTCTGGAAGCAGGCTCTGGCACAGGCAGCCCACGCTGGGCAGAGTGGTGGGCACTGCCTGCACTTCCATCCGCCCCCGAGCAGTCCCAGCCAGGCTGGGGACATCCCGGCAGTTGGCTGTGGCCACCCTGTGCCCTGTGGTTCCTTTGGCCTGGCACGGTGATGTTGGTCTGACAGGTTGCCATGTGAGGCTTCCTGAGGCCCTCAGGAAAGGTTTGTGGCTGGAGTTTTGCTGGGAAGCACGGGAGAGTGAGGATTGCAGAACGAGGAGGCTGCCAGGGAGCCATGGCAGGGCTGGGGGAGGGCTCTGGGCGCTGGTCCTGCTGCCCATGGTGGGGGTTTGGTGCAGGAATCTGGGTCCAGCCATCCTCTGGGGCTCCAGTGCCTGCCCCAGTGCTGCTGCTCTGCCCCAGGAGCTGTGGATCTCAGCCCCTGGTCAGGGACCAGCCTGAGCCCACCTTGGCTGGTGCAGTCCTGGGCCAAGCCCTGGTGCCAGCACGGCCATGGGCAATTCCCATCCCCACCGTGTGGGACAGTGGCACACTGGGCTCCTCCTGGGCCGGCCTTGTGGCCAAACCCTGCAGCACACACACCTCCCCTCCTGCCCAAACTCCCTGACCAGGGCCCATGGCGCTGCTGGGACCGAGTGTCCTTGCACACTGCAGCTCTGAGTCCTGCCCATGGACAGGGACCTCATTGACTGGTTTGCTGCTTGAGGTTTTCCTGGAAACCTCACACAATCATAATCCAGCCTTCTCCCCATGAGCTGAGGGACCCCACAGCTGCCAAATCCACCCTGCTGCCAGCAACTTCTGCAGTGCCCTTATCTCCCATCAGCACAAAAATCAGCTGATTCCCTGTTAAACAGGGAGCTTGGAAGAGCTGAAAGCCCCTGGCAGATCCGGTGTGTTCAGACTGTTGTTTCTCAGTGTCTGTGGTGCTGCTGGGCACCTGCGGGGGAGCTCAGGGATGTGCTGTGCCAGGGTCCCGCTGTGGGGTCTGGGCATGGCACCCCTGGAAGGCTTCCACCCCCCTGGCCTCAACCACCAGCAGGTCGGACACCTGTGCAGGTGGGGACTGGAGCTGTGCCACCAGACATGTGACAGTGGGAGGTGTCCTGGAGAGGCTCAGGTTTGGACAGGGCTCATGCCGGGCACACGGGGCAGGTCTGCTCAGTGAGCACCGCTGCCAGCAGGGTGTCCCTCCAGGATTCAGACCGGGCCGGGCATCCGGGTGTCCCGCAGGAGCCGCTCCGGCCGCTCCGGTTCGGCGGGGGTGAGCCTGGGACAGGAGGTGTTTCTGCGGCCGCTGCCAGCTCCCTCTGCGCGCTCTTCTCGCTTCCTGTGCGCTCGCCGCGGAGCAGCCTGCGCCTGGCTCCGAGCACGGCAATGTCCCCGAGCCGGCGAGCAGCCCAGCACGGCGGGCAGGCGGTGGCCGTGCCTGGAAGGCGGTGGCGCACGGCTCGGGCACTGCGGCACACGGCTGAGCTGCTGGCGGGATCGCTCCCGGTCCCGGTCCCGGTCCCGGTCCCGGCTCGCCGCCCTCCCCTCCGGCGTGCCCGGCGCTCCGGGCCGGCGGCAGCAGCCGCGGTGCCTGTATCTGTTGCCATGGCTGCTGTGCTGATGGCGCACCGCCTGCTGCTGCTGTTACATCACTGCTGCCACTGCTCCGCGCTGGCACCGAGGGTCCGAGCGGCTCCAGGCGCGCCCCCGGCACCTCCTGCGCGTGGGGAGCGAGCCTGAGAGGGAAAAGTTTGGCGGTGAATTCAAGCGAGAGGCATCGTCTCACAGGAGCTTCGGCCTGGACTGCTAGAGCTGCGATGGCTCTGTCAAATATCTCGCTGTGGATCCGGGATGCCTGGGCTGTGGGTGAGTAGGGATGCTGGCACGGAGCAGGGGCGGCTCAGGAGATACCGAGGGGCTGCGGGTCCTGCAGGGAGGCTGTTCCCGCAGGAGAGAGCGGAGCCCAGCTCCCCTTCAAGCGAACTTCCCTGGAATTCAGCCTCAGTCCTTGCGTACCCGCGAGCCTGGGCAGCGGCTCACGCTCAGCGGGGCTGGGGGCTGCAGCATCCGCTGACTCTGGAGCACCCCGGGCAGGTGTCCATCGGCGGGCAGAGCAGGGCGTGCTGCCCGCTCCCCTCTGCGCGCCCTGGGGCCAGCAGCGAGCATGGTGAACCCCCACCAGCCGTGCCTCAGTTTCCCCAACAGCAGGGCTGGCCAGGCTCAGGTGGAGGCGCTGGGGTTGTGGCATGGAGCTGTCTGAGGCTCTGCTGTCCCGCAGGCATTCCCCAGGGGCCGGGAGCCCCTCGGAGGTATTTTGAGCTCGGAGCCTGTCTCTGATAAGCGTGGCAGGAGGTCACTGCCAAGGGCACTGCTCAGCTCAGCTGTCCCGGCACGCCGCTGTGCTCTCCCGCCCGACACTCCCTCCGTGCCCGCAGATGGGGGTGCCAGCTGGGCTCCCCTGGGCACTCACAGCCTGCCCCCAGTGCTGCCCTTCCCTTGGGAGCAGCGTGGCAGCGGCACCGAGTCAGGACTGCTGGCTCCTCGCACCCCACCGCCGAGCTGTGTGCTGGGCTGGGCTGGCAGTGCTGCTCCCAAAACACGCTCAGAGCCGCTGCTCCCTCAACAGCCTCGGAGTGGCTGCTCCCAGGGACACAGAACCTCAGGGTGCTGCTCACTCTGCCTCAGTGCTGTCCTTGTGGTGCAAGTCTGGGGCATCTGGGTTCCGGGAGAGTGCTCAGCTCATCCATTCCTGCGCCCAGCCCTTGTCCCCAGATGGAACCCACGATGCCGCGGTGATGCCAGCAGCTCAGCAGCGCCTCAGGACTGTGCTGTGTCACTCACAGCCCCAAAGCAGCACGTGGCAGCCAAGGGGGGAGCTCCACGGGGGAGAGCCCCGGCACGGCGTGTTCCCCTTCTCCCCCGCAGCAGGGCAGGGTGCTGGGCGTGGGTGCTGCCACGTTTCCGCCGCGCCCAGGGCGGCCCCGGCTCTGGTGCTGTGGTTTCCCCACGTGCTCGGCGCCCGGGTGGGTGCTGGGGTGACTTGGCAGCAGGGCCGAGGTGCAGAGGTGAGTCCTGTGCTCCGGGAGGGCGGCAGGGGCTGCTCGGGGTGGGCCTGAGCCCTGGCTGGGGGTGCTGTGGGGGATGGATGGGCACAAGGTGAGGAGCATCTGCTGAGCTGAGGCCGAAGGCTGGGGCTGTGCGAGCCAGGATTAGGGGGGCACCCTTGGGGTGCTCTCAGAAATGACAGGGCAGCACAGGATCCCCCACCTCACCAAAACCAGTCCTGGGGTCTGCAGAGGTGAAGGTGTGGTCTCTGCCCCTGGCACTGTGGGTCAGGTTTTTGGGGAAATGCCCAGCCTTGCCCTGTGCATGGCACACACATGCACACACGCGCCCCAACACCACTTGGTTGGTATGGAAACAAGTCAAATTATTTAGAGGAGGAAGAAGGGAAAAAAAAAAAGGAAAAAAACTCAGTGTTAAGGCCCGTTGTTATGGAAACAAATTATAAAAGTAACTAGGCTGGGGACATGGCACCTTGCTTTGGGGTGCTGGGCGTTGTGCAGGCTCCATCAGCTGGGGAAGGGTGGGCATGAGGGCACGCAGGGGCACGGGAGTGTTGGGGGCAGGAGGGCACCTGGGGCAGGAGGGCACCGTGAGCAGCAGAGGGGATGCTCGTGATGCAGATGAGCTGGGCCACAGCTGCCCGGCCACTGGGGGCAGAGGGAAATGGGGCTTGTGCTGGGGGTGCCACGCCTGTTTTGGGGCCATTCCCCTTTCCAGGACGTGGAATTGCTTCTGCTGCCTCAGCTGGGGCCTGGCACGGAGCAGGCTTTGGCAGCAGGGCAGTGGTGTGTGGCAGAGGGGAAGTGTTTGTCACACTTTGGTTAGCAGAGGGTCTCAGCTGGTGGGGATGAGGACAGGGGCCATGCAGAGGAGGACGAGCCCTGAATCCCAGGGATGAGACCCTGCTCATCCACATCCCTGTGTGAAGCTCACAGACCCGCTCAGTGCCAGGGCGAGGATGATGCCCATGGAGGCAGCAGTGGTGGCACTCCTGGAATCCATGCTGGGTACAAACCCACACCGCTCAGAGCCCTGCAGGGTTCCCATGGCAAAGCCTGTTGGTGGGAGCAGCGCTCAGCTCCCCACAGGGCCAGTTCACTGCCGAGCCCACATCCTGCTCCCAGGACTTTTCCACCTGCTGGGGGTTTCAGAGGGTCTGAGCAGTGCTCTCAGAGCTTTCCTTCCCTGGAGAGCTTTGGGCATGTGAGCCCCGAGCTGCAGTGCAGTGAAGAGATGGGTCCCTGGCTCCTGCCCTTCAGTTGCAACTTCTGCTCCTCCACAGCCAGGATGTTGCTCCACCAGAGCCTGCAGCGTTTCCTGCGCCCGGGCGCGGTTAGGCACGGGTGGCAGGGCTGGCTTCCTTCCCCAATTTCAGCCAGCTCCCTTCTTGGCAGCCCTCAGGGACAGTGTCCAGCCCCCAGAGTGGTGGCAGCGATGAGGGCTGGTCCCAGCAGCCTGCCAGGGTGGGACACAGCCACATCCCGGCATTCCCAGAGAGCTGGGGTGGGATGGGCACTGTGCTGGCACCGAGTTATCCCCCAGCAGCACCCGCAGGGAATCCACCCCCCACCTGCCTCTGAGCCCCCTCTCTCCCTCCTGCAGCCACCTCTAACCTGGACCTCGAGAGCAAGAAAGCCGCCCCCGCCAAGCTGCCATGGCAGCAGCCCGTCAACGTCTTCCTGGCCGCTGGGCGCCCGCCGGGCATGGAGCAGCTGCACCAGGAGGCCCAGCTCAACCTGCAGAGCTTGCTGCAAGGTAGCAAGGACGGGGTCTGGGGTGGGCTGGCTGAGGGAGGTGGATGGGGGCTGCCCGGGCTGGGTGGCCACCATGAGGCTGTGAGCCCATCTCCCACTCACTGAGCCACTCCGGAGCTCACCAGGCTGCAGGAGTTGGGTCCTGGGGGTCCCAGCCTCCCTCGCTGAGCTCTGCTCCCAAGTCACTGCTGCAGGTGCCAAAGAACTGGGCCCAGGATTGCCTGCTGGGGCCACTGAGGCCACTGGGGCCACCAGGGCACCCACGAGCCCCACCACAGCACAGATCTCACGAGGGCTTCAGGGACCTGCCACTGATCTGCCTCGCTGGATCAGCGTGGCCACTGCTTCTGTTTCTGTCCAATCTCTGGCCCGGCTGTCACGCGGCCATGCCTCGGATGCTCCTCAGGCATCAGATGAGATCAGCAGCCCAGCCATCCCCCAGCTTGTAATCTCATTAAGTCAGCCTGAGCAGCTTTGCTTTCCGCCAGTCCACAGCCACCAGCATTAATTAGCTCAACAATTACAGGATGGGGACACACTGAGTTCCTGGCTCTCCCCAGTGGGGCTGTTTCCCAGCGAGACCCACCACATCCCCTGCCTGTGCCCCGGGAGGAGTGGGGCTGGCTGCTGGCACCTTTGGGCTTCTCCAGTTCCCCCAGACCCTCCTTGGGGTCCCTCTTCCTCCCCTTCTGAGCTGCCAGTCCTGAGCAGGGATGGCCAGCTAGGCTGGGGACAGTCACCATCCCTTCATGTGCCCCCTGCTCCGGGCTGTGGCAGCAGGAGCAGGGTCCTAGGGGCTGTTTTCCTTGCAGAGGAGTATGAGGAGCAGTACACCGAGAGCAGGGTCACCGGGCAGACCTTCCGTGCTGCTGGGCAGCTGCCCCCCGACACCTCCCCTGAGCCATCACCTCGACCCCCACCTGCCAAGCGCCTTGAGTTCGTGCTTATGGTGAGTTCTGGGCTGGCAGCAAGTCCCTGTTTGTGTTCCTGCCTCGTCCCTTTGGTGGCTGACGTGCCTTTTGTCCCCGCAGCCCCCGAGCCAGCGAGCGGCCGAAGAGGAGAGCACCAGCAGCACTGTGCTCGGTGCTCGGCCTCCTGACACCTCCCTGAGCCTCCCCACCAGCCCGGACAAGCAGCCCCCCTGGCCCAGGGCCTTCCCCCTGCCCCCCGTGGAGGAGAAGCAGTGGCACCAGCCCGGCTCCATCCAGACCAACATTGTCCCCATCAATGTCTCGGGTAGGGCAGCACCCCCTGGGCAGTGGGGGGACACGGGGGGCAGGCAGAGATGTGCCCCAGCAGAACAGGGGACAGGGGGGTGCTGGGAGGGGGCTGTGAGCTGTGTTCCTGTGGGTTAGGTGGGCACTGGGGCAGGGACAGCAGGGCCACGCTGGTGTCCATCACTCCCAGCCGCCTCTCGTGCCATCTTTGTGCGTCTGCTCCGCTGGCCATCCCTGATGGAATGCCCAGTCAGGTCTGTTGTCACCTGGGCTGTCACCACACACCGTGCACCTGGCCTGTCTCACCTGTGTCCCCTGTCTGTCCGTCCTCTCATCCTCTCCAGGCCACATCTCCCAGCAGTGTGTCCTGCCCAGTCCTTGCAGACACCGGTGCCACGCTCTGGCCCAGGTCAGATCTGGGGCTGGTGGCTGGGTGAGGTGCCCCTTCTGAGGGCAGAGGTGTCTCTGCCCTTTCCCTCCATCATGGAGAGCTGTGCCAGGGCCACACTGGTCCCTCTCCATGCCTCATGTACCCATGCCCAGTCTGGCTCAGCACAGTGGCGTGAGGTCCAGCCTCACCAGTGCCTGTCAGAGCAGGGCTGATCTCTGGAGCTTTCCATCCATCCCACCTCCATCTGCAGCATTCCCACCGTGCCTCCATCTGCCCTGTGCTCACCCCACACGGCTCACACCATCCCCCTGCATCCCACCCTCCCACCTGTGCCACGTGGCAGGCTGGGGACACGCAGAGAGCACGGGTGACGGAGGGGGCCGAGCTGCCAGCCTGGCTGTTTGTTTTGGCTACAGGGCAGCACTTTGCTAGGCTCGCGAGTGCTCGTCACTCCCTGTTTAACACAGAGACCGCGATGAACCCCAAGTCCACGCTGCGGCGCAGACGGACCATTATTGGATTCCCTAACCTGTCCCTGCGAGACCAAGGTGACGGCAAGAACCGCGCAGCAGCGCCGGGCAGGGCTGGCACCCCTGTGCCCCTGGTGGTGGCACAGCCATCCCGGGGCTGGCAGCCAGCCCAGGCACACCCTGACCGTGGGGAGGTGCAGGCACCACACTGACTCTGAGCCCTCCCGAGCTGCTGGGCACACTGGTGACACTGCGCTGGCCTGGGGCTGGCATGGCATCAGGGACAGCCCCTTCATCCTGAGTCGGGGTTCTGAGGCAGGAGTCACCCAGCCCTGGCTCCAGCAGCTCCCCGTGCCCACCTTCCCCACGGGCAGGCCCTGTGGCAGGGTGCTGTGGCTGCGGGGCACACAGCTGGCCACGCTTTGCTGGGGCTGGCGAGCTGGCCACGCCAGTGCCAAGGGTGTGCATGTGAGAGTGCCTGGAGTGCTTCCAGGCTGGCCTTGGACCCTTGGGAGCAGCAGCCACTGTGGCTCAGGGGCTCTGTCCTGCTGTCCCCTATGGAAGGTGTAGAGAAATCAGAGCCAGACTCTCTGTGGGGGCAAGCCATGGCCCCAGCTGCTCCAGGGAAGTTTTCACGGGGTAGGAGGGAGGTTTCTTTCCATGACAGTGGTCAGACCATGGACTGGTTGTCACAGCTCCTCCCTTGGAGTCAGTCAGACCTCGGCTCACCACAGCCTTGAGCATCCCTGCCTGCTGGGGGTGTTCAGAGCAGGGCTGCTGGCTCCTTCCCCATCCTGGCTGTGCTGTGATGGGTGGCACTGTGAGCCACCACGTCCCTCCCTGTCTCAGCTGGCACTGCCTGACCTGGCTCCTCCTGAACCCCACCATGTGTCCCCACCATGGAGCAGCACCACTCTGGCTGCCATGGGACTGATGTCCCCATGGGCAGAGCCTCCTGCCATGGCTGCTGGTTTGTCCATGGCACATTCCCCACGTGGGCAGAGGTGCAGCCTCTGGGACAACATGGGGGCAGAGCTGTGTCCCTGTGAGCGAGGCAGGGTGGTGCTCACCAGGCTGTGTCTGTCCCCACAGGCAGCACCAACGGCCCCACATCCGGCACCCACGCGCCCATCGCCGAGTCCCTGTCCTGCAGCTTCGTGCCCGAGACCACGGGCGGGGGGACGCCGCCCCAGGAGATCAGCCCTCACCCGCCCCTCTCGGCCCCACTGAGGAAAACCTTCAGTGACCTCGGGGCCCGCTGCTGCCAGCCGCCTGCTGCCATGGATGGGGCAGCCAACCCCTGTGCCAGTGCCTGCAATGGGACACAGGGCACCCCTTTCTCCCCGCCCTGGAGCCCCCTGGGTTACGGGAGCCCCCCCAGCCTCAGCACTGGCCCGGGCAAGGGGCCCACCTGCACCTCGCCGGGCGGCTCCATCGCATCGCCCGGCCCGGGCTCCCCGGCCACCTCCACCTCCTTCTTCATCGCCGCGGAGGAGCGTGTGGGCACCAACGGGCCCAGCTTCTTCTCGGGCGCGGTGCCCGCCTCCCCCCCCAGCTCCGGGTGCACGCAGGGAGCCAAGGGGAATTTCCTGCCGGGAAGCCGAGAGGAGCCGGGGCCGGCGGCGGGGCCGGCGCAGCTGGAGGTGGAGCGGGCCGGGTGCCGGTTCCGTGAGCGCTCGCTCTCGGTGCCCACCGACTCGGGGTCCCTGTGCTCCGTGGACATCGCGTACGCCGAGACCCGCCGGGGCAGCGCCAACTATGCCCTGGGCTACCCCAGCGCCAGCTCCGAGGGCAGCACCAGCACCGACAACATCTCCCTGGGGCTGGAGCCCGAGGGGCAGCGGCGGCGGCGCTCCAAGAGCATCTCCCTGAAGAAAGCCAAGAAGAAGCCCTCGCCACCCACACGCAGCGTGTCGCTGATCAAAGAGGGGCAGGACGGCGACGCGGGGCTGAGCGCGGCCCTGCCCAAGGACCAGCGGCCCAAGAGCCTGTGCATCCCCCCGGAGCTGCAGGGTCACCGGCTGGTGCACGCCGACCCGCAGGGCAGCGCGGGCAGGGAGCCCAGCAGCGCGGCCGGTCCCCACCAGTGGCACCTCACGGACTGGAGGGCCGGCAGCGATCCCTACCAGTCCCTGTCTGGCTCCAGCACCACCACAGGGACCACGGCCGTGGAGTGTGCCAAGACACGGGGCAGCTCCGAGTCCCTCGTGTCCCCTTCGGTCTCCAGGGCCACGACGCCCTCGCAGCTCTCTGCCGAGGCAGACCTCAAGACCTCCTCGCCGGGCAGGCCCGCGGGGCTGATGTCCCCATCCAGCGGGTACTCCAGTCAGTCGGAGACCCCCACCGCCACCGTGCCCACCTCCAGCATCCTGGGGCACTCCCCGCACCAGGTGCGTGTGAGGCCGCTGGTCCCCGAGCGGAAATCCTCTCTGCCCCCCACGTCCCCCATGGAGAGGAGCCCCAAGGGCAGGCTGTCCTTCGACCTGCCGCTCACTCCACCCGCCCACCTCGACCTCTCGGGGCTGAAGATCTCCCTGAAGGGCAAGACCAAGGTCAGCCGGCACCACTCTGACTCCACGTTCGGCACCAAGCTGGCGCAGAAGAGCAGTCCCATCACGCCCATCATGCCCGTGGTGACACAGTCCGACCTGCGCTCCGTGCGCCTCCGCTCCGTCAGCCGCTCGGAGCCGGAGGACAGCGCCGACGGCCCGGAGCACGCGGAGGAGCCAGCCCGTGTCCCCTGCACGGGCCCAGAGAGGAAAGTGAAGCCGCCCGTGGCAGAGAAGCCGCCCCTGGCCAGGCGCCCCCCGTGCATCCTGCCCAAGCCCCCGGTTGTGCGGGAGGAGGGGCCCCTGTCCCCCAAATCCCCACCAGGCACTGCCGCCAAGGAGAAGGGGCTGGCACAGGATGCCTGCGTGGTGCTGCGGAGAGGGGAGCTCAGGAGGGCTCTGGGCGAGCCCCACTTGTCCCTGACCCCGGCGGGGCCCCGGCGGCTCTCGCAGGGCAGCCTGGACGAGCGGGGCGGCGCCGAGGGGGAGCGCAGGAAGGCCAAGGTGCCGCCGCCAGTGCCCAAAAAACCCAGCGTGCTGTACCTGCCGCTCATGCCAGCCCCGGCACAGCTGGGAGCTGGCGTGGGGGACCTGCCACCCACTCCCAGCCCCATCATCACGCTGGACACCGACCCCGCCTGCTGCGACCCTGACGCTGAGGATCCGCCATCCCCCGAGGCTGTGGGCACCATCCCTGGCAGCGAGCCCGCCCCAGAGCAAGGTGAGGGTCTCCTCACCCCTGTGGGGGGATCACAGGGTGTGACTGCACAGGGGATTCACTGCTCTCTTCTCCCTGCCCGCAGGCAGCTCAGCAGAGGCTGGCGCGGAGGAGAAGAGCTTTGCCAGCGACAAGACGGCCGAGTCCATCGCGGAGGAGGACGATGAGGTGTTCACAGCGTCCCGCACCACCGAGGATCTCTTCACAGTGATCCACAGGTAAGGCTGGGGCATGCACTGGAGGGGACAGACAGCCCCTGTGCCCACTGCGTGCCACCCCTGTCACAGCGCTGGGGGTAGTGTCCCCCCACCACGACACCTCTGTTCTCCATGCTGGGGCCAGTGTTCATCCTTGGGGACAGCCCGGCTGCTGCTGCCTTGAGCAGAGTGCGACCAGCAGGGAGGGTCCAGATGGGTCCTGCCTGCCAGGGCCACCACCTGCCACGCTCGTGTTGTCACCTTGCCCCAGCAGAGCAGGCTGGGCTCTACCATGCCCCTCTCTCTGGGACTTCACCCCAGCCCCAGACTGCTCCCACCTGTGTCCCTTTGGTGCCTAGGTCGAAGAGGAAGGTCCTGGGGCGGAAAGAGCCTGGTGACACCTTCAGCAGCCGACCCACCTCCCACTCACCTGTAAAGACTTCAGGCTCACCAGCTGGCGAGTCCCTGGCAGCAGCAGGCAGCAGTGGGAAGTCTTCCAGCAGGAATGAGGATTTTAAAGCCCTGCTGCAGAAGAAGAGCAGCAAAACCAGCCCTGGTACTCGGCCATCTGCTGCTGAACTGCTCAAGACCACGAACCCGCTGGCCCGGAGGGTCATCACAGAGTTTGCCCCTGAGCTGGACGGTGCAAACAGCCCCAAAAGCCAGCCCTGACGACACAGGGGCCCCTCCAGCTGGAGGGGTGGCGATGGCTGCAGAGGGAGCGCTGCTGCAAAGGGCTGTCCTGGCTGCTGGGGAGCCCCCATGTCCTGCTGGGGGCTTCTGCTTTTGTTCCTTACTTGGAGAGCTGCTGGCACAGAGGCAGCGGCTGGAGCCCAAGCCCTCGTGACTCTGGGCCTCTCCCCCGAGGGAAGTGGCTGGAACTGGCCCTGGCTGAGCCAGCTCCTGGGATAGAAGGTGCCTGCCCAGGAAGCAGAACAGGATCACAGCCCCGGTGCCTGCAGCGAAGCAGCTTCAGACTCTTTGGTTCCTTCGGCATGTGGTACTTTAAACAGCTTTTCTAATGCACAGTGGTGGTGATGTCTGATTCTCTTCCCTTTGACGCTGTACCTTGAGTTTCCCATGCAGAGGTCCCCTGGCTGAATTCAGACACACAGATGCACTTTGGGAAGACGCCAGGGGTTCGGCTGGATCTGCGGCTGCTTTCGAGGATTCACAGGAGGTTCCCTGTCCTTGCCCTGAGCATCCTCCCTGTCACACAGGGAACTGGCACCCGGCATCCACAGCCAGCGCCACCACCTCAAGCCAAACCCCCACCCCTTGAAAGCGCCCAAAATGCTGCATTTTGGAGCTCCTCAGCTCTCAGTCCAAAAACAAACCCCGGGGTCTTCTCCACTGCCAGCCCCCTGGCCTGACTGCACAGGGGGTCTGGGAGCCACCCCGCTCCCTCCAGCCCCCGTGCCGAGGGTCCTGCACCCAGCTGGGGTATGGGGGTGCCGTGCCATGGGAAGGAAGCTCAGCCCCAGCTCCGCATCCTGCATCTCCCCAACACACCCTGGACTTCTCCTGCTGCCCCGACCACCGGAGGTCCTGGGATACTCCAGAGATGGTGGCTGGAATCCAGATGGACATCACCTGAGCCACCCCCCTGGTGACTCCTGGGCCCCCCAGGGGTGCCCACCACTCACCCGTGCCCACTGGCCACCAGGGAGCTGAGCAAGGCCAAGTGGGACACGTGCCACCAGGGCATGCACAGGAGGGTTTGCACGTTCCAGGTGGGATTTGTCCCCCTCAGCCCCAGCTGCCTCTTCCTGGCCTGGCTCCAGCCTGGGGGCCCAGGGACAGAGGCCGTGCTGTGGGGAGGGAACACGAGCCCAGAGAAACAGGAAGGGCCAGCCGTGGCTGACAAGGAAACAGGGCGTTAAGGGAAATTTCTGCTGGATTTCTTGATGTGTTTCCACACACTCCAGCCCTCCCGTGCCGGGGGGAGCGGTGCAGTGGGTCCAGGCAGCAGCAGAGCACCACGGCAGCGCTTCAGCTGCCCCTCCAAGGAGCCTGGGCTGCTCTGGGGGTCTCTGCCCCACCAGGAGCTCTGCATGCCTGGGAGCACAGCCCGGGCAAACACTTCCCCATCCTTGCCCCCACCCTCGATCTGATCCCTCTGAGGCTCCAGTTGATTCCCCTCTCCTCCCTCCTGGTACTCGCCCATCTCTCCCTTTCCTCTCCCAGAGCTGCAGATTTAAGCCTGTAATTAAGAGCCAGGCTGAGAAACTCAGGAAAAAAAAAAAACACACAAAAAACCGCTCTAATGAATGTCCACATTTCACCCCCATCCCGTGGCCCCAGGCAGCGGCAGGTGCTGGTGTGGGATGGGGCCAGGGCACAGCTTGGGGAGCTCTGGGGACGGGTACATTTTGCACATGACTGCTCAGGAAACCAGGGACGGAGCCGGCAAAGGGGGCTGGGGGCGAGCAGGGGGCAGGGACCTCCCTGCAACACCCCCAGCACCACCGGCAGCTGGAGGGGCCAGTGCCGCGGGGGGAATGGCCAAGTGCGCCAGAGGTCACCGTGGGACAGACTGGCCGTGGAATGGAGAGGGGCTGTGCGATGGAGATGGGATGGAGATCCTGATTTCCCTGGCTGGAGGAACTCGCTCTTCCTGGGGCTCTTCCTGGGGCTTTTCCTGGCTCAGTGCCCGTCCCTGGCCGCTCGCTCCCCGCTGGGCTCCCTCTGGCTGCGGCTGTTGTGCCGGGAAGGCAGCGGGGTCCCGGGGAGAGCCCTGCCCCGGGCTGGGGGCTGCCAAGGTGCCAACTACGGAATGTTGTACTTTTTATCTTGCCAGCTTGGTAAAGTGCTCCCTGCTGCCAACCTGTGCCTGTGCTTCTTTGGGCGGCCGAGGGACACGCTCAGACACGCGACACTCACACTCACTCACACTCCGACATACTTGGGGACACTCAGGGACACACTCACACTCACTCACACCCAGGCATGCCGAGTGATGGATCAAGACAGAAGCAATCCAGCACTGAGCAATCGACCAGCAGGCGTGAGCAATGGAGCGCCGAGTGATTGATTGTGCAAGGAGTGTGCAAATGAGTGTGCAAATGAGTGTGCAACGAATGTGTAACGAGCGCGTAAATTAGTGCGACGAGTGTGTAATGAGTGTGCAAATGAGTGTGTAAATAAGTGTGTAATGAGTGTGCAAATGACTGTGGAACGAGTGTGTAATGAGTGTAAATGAGTGTGCAAAGAGTGTGCAAATGACTGTGCAACGAGTGCGCAAATGAGTGTACAACGAGTGTGTAATGAGTGTGTAAATGAGTGTGCAACGAGGGTGCAAATGAGTGTGGAACGAGTGTGCAAATGAGTATGGAACGAGTGTGCAACNCGCAAATGAGTGTACAACGAGTGTGTAATGAGTGTGTAAATGAGTGTGCAACGAGGGTGCAAATGAGTGTGGAACGAGTGTGCAACCAGTGCGCAACGAGTGGGTAAACAATCGATTGCCGAGCTAATCGATCGGCAGTGGGGATCAATCGATCGCCGAGCTAATCGATCGGCAGTCGCGATCAGTCGATCGGCAGGCATGCAATCGAGCATAGATTGATGGCTCGGGAGGGAGGGAGGTGCACACCCGGGCACACCCAGGCACACTCACTCACGCTCTCAGGGAGCAGTGCTGGGGAGGTGGGCAGCCCCTGGCAGCTCTGGGTGGCTCCACAGGAGCCCGGCCTCATCAGCTGGAGCCTTTCACACCGCTCATGTGTCCCAGTGGCTCTGAGGGGGGACAGGGACACCGCGAGGTGCCGGGGACAGCCCAGGCTGGGCTCTGGGGACAGGCCGGCTGTGAGGGGCTGGGGACAGGTGGGATGGATGAGAGGGACAGGGACAGCCCGGAGGCATTGCTGGGGTCAGCCCTCGTGCGGGGGCGGAGCTGGGGACAGCGCGGGGCACTGGGCACGGGTCGGGGGTAGGACTGGGCTTGGCATCCTGGGGCAGGTGGGATGGACGAGGACGACAGCGGGCGGGCATAGCCCCGTGTCCCGCACCCCGTGTCCCGCCGGTGGCTCCGTACCGGCACGGCGCGGGCAGCCGGGGGCCTCAGGCGGGGGCGGA
>VXBI01013799.1:347341-369762 GCA_013397375.1 Toxostoma redivivum
CGGCGGGGAAGGGGGGGGCGGGCCCCCGGGGGGGGGGGAACCCGGCAGATCCGCAATCCCCCCCAGCCTTCAGCGGGGCCAGCGGTGCAATTCACGGGCACGGGCGGTGGGGGCCTCCCGCCAGCAGGGGGCGCGGCGGCGGGCGCCGCTCCGCTCCGCTCCGTTCCGCTCCGCTCCGTGCCCCGCGCGGAGTCGCCGGGAGACCGAGCGCTGCCATGGAGGCGCGCGCCGCGGGCTGCGGCCTGCTCGTATCCGCCGGGCGCGAGGGGCCGGGCNGGACTCGGGGTCCCTGCGTGTTCTCCCCTCGGCCGCGGGACCGGCGCTCCCGAGGTCCCTTCCCGGCTCCCCGGTCTCCTCCGGCAGCCGCCCCTGCCTCCCCAGGGCAGGGAGAGTTCAGCAGCTCTTCATTCTCCGCCGGGCTATCCGCGTCCTGCACGGTCTCACCTTCGCTGCCTTTTCCCTCCTCCTCCTGTCCCAGAAGCTCAGCGATAAAATCAAACATTGTGGCTCTGTGCACACAGCTCCTGTTTGTGCTGTGCGAGCTGGGCGTTGCTGCCGGATCCTTACCAGCCTTCCTTCTGTCTGCAGGGTCGTTATTCGCTCCCAGGAGAAGGAAAACGCTGATCCGGATTATATTCCCATCAACAGCCGCTTTAAATGTGTGCAAGGTACCGTCTGCTGGGGGGAAGGTTGAGGATCCCCTGCTGTTCATCCGCAAACCCCAAATTGAGTGGTGTTTCCTGACCTGCCTGCTGAGCCACAGTGGATTGAATCCTTTCCCTGTGAAACTCACATTTTATGGAATCCCCTTGTTCCTCATCCAGGCAGGTTGTCATTCCATGTCAGCATGCAGTTGTGAGGAGCTTGGCTGGCTCCAGTGCGTGGTGGGCTTGGCATCACACAGAGCCAGCACATTCAGAACCTGGTTTCAGGGTCTGGAATTTGGAGTCTGTCTCCCAGGCTTCTCTGCTGTGCCAAGAGTTGGGAGCTGTTGCCTTTTCCTGCATGTTTACATGTAAACTTCCATAAAGTCTAGCAAGCTCTCAGCATCCCACCTGTTGGATGAGGCTTCAGGCCTTGTCTTAGAAGAGCTTAAATAGCAGCAAGTGGCCCTGGGATTAATTCTTGTAAGGAATAAAAGTCCTTTTTCCTGAATTTGCTCATCCCCTTGTGTGCAGTTCAGTGATGTTCTGCTGCTGGTCTTGCTCTGTAGAGAAGCTCTGGAGTTCCTTGTCAAGTTGGTCTTTCCCAAAGTAGTTGTGCTGATGGGGAAAATCCATCCAGGTGTGTGAGAGCTGTGTGCTGGGACTCTCCCTGGGACACTTGTTGGGAGGTGACTGTCCAGGTTCTCTCTGCCAGAACCGTTAGGAATGTACAGATGTAAATTAGAGCTCTTTGTTCCTGTCAGGACTCTTTCATGGCTGGTAGCAGGCAGTGAAATTATGAGTCTTCAATTCCCGCAGCATCCAGTGTCAGCTCTACTGATCCTGTTTTTCTCTTTTCCAGAGGCAGAAGAAACTCTGCTGATTGATATAGCTACAAACAGTAAGTTTCATAAGGGCAGTGGTGTAGCTAGAGGTCCTGTCAGGGAACAGCCACTGGTGCTTGTTTTGCCTTCCAGTCTTTCCCCAGGCTCTGTGTTTGTCCTCTGCTCAAACAGGGATTGTTTTCCCTCTGATGTTGTCATCTGGCTCTGTCAGACACTCAGTTGTCACGACAGACAAGGTTTGAAATGCAAACCATTGAAATGTTTGCAGTTTTTCTTCCTGCTTTTAAAGCTCTTCTCTGCAAGATTGCAGCAGGGAGGATTCCTAAGGCCAGGAGAACGTGCTGGGGATACCCCAAGCAGGGCAGGGGGACCTCAGAAGCACAGGGAGAGTACCTTAGGTGCAGGTTTCCATCCCAAACAGCACCTGAGGCTGGCTGGGAAGCCTGGGGCCTGTGAGGCAGCCTGGGCTGACCCAGTGAGTGTGTCTGAAGCAGGCTGCAAGGTGCGGATCCAGGGCGACGCGGCGCCCGAGCGCCTCTTCGAGATCCCTGACGAGGAGCGCTGCCTGGGCTTCCTGTCAGAGGTGCAGAGCATACAGGAAGGTGAGCACAGCTGCCCCTGTGCCTGTGAAACCCTCTGCCAGCAGTTTCTGATGGGGATGGGTTTTTTCCCAGCCCACCTGAAAGCGTCTCTTCCTGAACCTAAGGACTCAGCCGTGTGGCACCAGGTGGAGAAGAGCCTCACAGGCCTGGCTCCAGGTAGGGTTGGCTTTGCTCCAGGGCCTGTGCAGTGCTGGGGTGCTCAGGGTAGGAGCTGGGTCTGGCCCTGCTTCCTTGTCTGTTCATTCCTTCCTGAGTGCTATTTTCACCCTTGTTTAGTGCATGTTAAACTCCTTCCTGCCTTGACTTGTGGTTAGTGCCCCTTTCTCCCATTTCCAGGGTCACACAGTCGATGTATTCCTACTCTCACTTGGTTTTTTGCTTTCTGTGGAATTACATTTTTTCCTCCTTGATCTGAGCTGTTTCAGATTGTTTCTCAGGCTGTTTTTCCTGGATTTTTCATTACAGGAGCTCTGGGGTTTGAGGATGACTTCAACACTCTGAGCCTGGAAGAGAAAAGGAACATGCAGAACCACCAAACGGGATCTCACCGGGAGCCCCCGCCTCCTCCCGTCCCTCAGAATAAGCAGTAAGTAAAGCAGGGGATCTGTTCCCTTTTTTACTTTTCTTCCTAGACAGCAGAACTGTTTCTAGTGCTGCTCTGCCTCCTTCCTAGATTTCAGCGAGAGAGAGAAGGCTCATCCAGAGACCAGCCCAAGGTGACCAACACGATGCGCAAGATGTTCCTGCCCAGCACGCAGTCGGGGCAGAGAGAGGGGCTCATCAAACACGTGCTGGCCAAGAGGGAGAAGGCCTACATCAACCTGCACAACTTCAGGTGAGACCTGGGAGGGAAGGACAGAGCTGCAGGATCTCTCCTGCGAGCTTGGATCTCCCCCAGGATTGGACCCTGGCAGCTGCTGATGGGTTGAGCTCAGGATGATACAGCCCAAAAGTCACTGAGTGTCCATGGAGCAGCTGCTCCTTTTGCCCTCTCTGTGTGTGTCAGATCTCCTGAGCCTTGGTAAGGCTGGAGCAGGTGGGCAGGAAGAGTGAAGCCAGATGTCCCACTATAGTGTCATGGTGTTAAAAGAGCCAGATGTTTGCTGGTGCAGTGTCTTACTCCAAGAGGAGTGTCACTGGGAGTGAGCCAAGCCTGGGAGAGCTTTCCAGGAGCAGCTGAGGGAGCAGGGGAGCCTCAGCCTGGAGAAAAGGAGGCTCAGGGGGGACCTTCTGGCTCTGCACAACTCCCTGAGAGGAGGAGTCAGCTGAGGGTGTTGGGCTCTGCTCTCAGGGAGCAAGGGAGAGTACAAGAGGAAACAGCCTCAAACCTCACAGGAAAGGTTCAGGTTGGACACCAGGAGGAATTTCCTCATGGAAAGGGTGGTCAAGCTTTGGAAGGGCTGCCCAGGGAGGTTTGGAGTGCCCATCCCTGGAGGTGTCTGAGGAGTGCCTGGACGTGGCACTCAGTGCTCTGGGCTGGGGACAAGATGGGGATTGGGCACAGCTTGGACTCGATGACCCTGGAGGGCTTTTCCAGCCTCAGAGATCC
Source organism: Toxostoma redivivum (assembly GCA_013397375.1). Taxonomy (NCBI): domain Eukaryota; kingdom Metazoa; phylum Chordata; class Aves; order Passeriformes; family Mimidae; genus Toxostoma; species Toxostoma redivivum. The sequence goes on from VXBI01013799.1 coordinate 350,982, forward strand.
TGTGACTTTCAGTTCCCCCATGGCTGCCATTGCCCCATGCAGTGCTGCTGTGGTTTGCATTGTGTTTTCTCACAGCTCAGCTGCTTTTGTGCTGCAGGTTCTTTGTGGGAACGTGGAATGTGAACGGGCAGTCTCCTGACAGCTTCTTGAGCCCATGGCTGGTGTATGACACGGAGCCTCCAGACTTCTACTGCATTGGGTGAGCAGCTGGGGGTCCAGGAGGGCTGGGCTGGGTTTGGGCTGGGTTTAGCTCAGCACAGAGCTGAGCTGTGTCACACAGGGGCTGTCTGAGGGCAAAAAGCCATCAGATGAGGCAGCAGATCAGGGTGAACAAAGCCAGCATGATATCATAGATTTTCCTGGAGGCATCTGCAGAGTTCACTCGTTGTCCTCTGCCTGAAGTGATGTTTCTCAGGGACAGGGCTGCAAGGGTGTGGGGTAGGATCTCAAAGGCACTGTGGGGAAATTCTACTGCTTTATTTAGCAAGTGGCTATAAGGAGCTGTTCCTCCAAGGGCTGTTGCTGGAGGTTTCACATTCCTGTAGGAAGAGGGGGATGTGCAATGGGGCTGGAGGTGCTAAGCTCTTGGCTTTCCAGGTTCCAGGAGCTGGACCTCAGCACAGAGGCTTTTTTCTACTTTGACTCTACGAAGGAGCAGGAGTGGCTGGCTGCTGTGGAGAGGTCCCTGCACCCCAAGGCCAAATACAAGAAAGTGAGTTCTGCTCAGTGGCATGGGGGCTTGGCATGGAGCTGGCATGATGGGAAGGAAAAAGGAAAAGGGTTCTCCTTTCCTCCCTGTCCAAGGAGCAAGGCCAGGAGTCCTGGCCCAAACTGCAGAGAGGCTCCTGCTCCCTCCCTTCCCTTTGCTTCACTTGAGTTTGGAGTGAATTTCACCTCAGTGAAAGGGAGGGCACAGGATATGGCTGCAGGAGGGGGAAGTGGCCAAAGCTGTAGATAAGGCTTGTGGTCACTTGCAAGTTCAGCTCCTGCAGAGCAGACTGGGTGCTGGGCCCTTGCAGCCAAATTCTCTGCTCTCAGCTTTCCTCGCTCCACAGACAATCCCAACACTTGTGAATGTTTCTGTGCATAGAGGTGAGCACACAGACCGTGCTCAAGCAGGTGAGGCCTTGTCACTGTTTCAGAGTGGTGATAGCACAGTTTTGGAGGTGCAGGAAGGTCAGACTGGGCAGTGTTGGCTTAGCACACCTAAGACCAGCAGCAGAGATTCCCACTGGGACAGAGCACATGAGCACAGTGTTAACCTCTGTGGGCTGAGCTCTGCAGGAGCAGGTACCTGCTCACATCCAGAGAGACTCTTGGCTTTAGGGAAGGACTATTCCCTGAGAGTGGGTCAGTCTGTAGCTCAGAAATGCCTTTTGCTGCCCCATGCATCAGGCACATCTGCCTCAGGGAAGCAGGAACATCTCTGTGCATTCCTCTCTGCACTGGAAGCTGCAGTCAGGCAAGGTGAGCTCTGACTCTGCACCTGCAGCCCCAGCACAGCCCCAGCTCTGGGCCTGGCTGGGGCACTCAGGGGCTTCTCTGCTTGTGCTGCTTAGAGCAGCAAGGGCTGAGCCACAAACCTGCTGGGCATTTATTGAGTTTCTCTGTGCCCCCCTGCTGTAGGAAGGGACCAGAGCAGGAATGCAGTGAGGTCAGCACTGCTGACAGCTCCTGGGGGTGACAGAAGCACCCCAAGAACCTTGCTGTGGACAGGAGATCCTTTGGGCAATTAGGGATTGAGCAGAGAACATGAGGAACAGGGAGAGCCAGAGCAGCAGAGCATCAGGCAGAGCAGAGCAGATCAGAACTGCATTCCCAGTGCTTCTCTGGGAATTCAGAGTCCAATTCATTTTTGCAGGTGCAAATGATCCGCCTGGTTGGGATGATGTTGCTCATATTTGCTAAGAAGGATCATCTGAGCAATATCAGAGAGATTGTGACAGAGTCTGTGGGCACAGGAGTCATGGGAAAGATGGTGAGTCCCCAAGGCCAGCTTGTGGCTTCCCTGTGTCCGTGCAAGAAGTGGCACAGCCTGGTTTGGTTCACCTGTGCCATCCCAGTCCCCTCCCATGCCTCACCTGCCGCCTGCTCCAAGCCCACTGGTCCCTCCTGTCCCCAGGGCAACAAGGGTGGCGTGGCCATCAGGTTCATGTTCTACAACACCACCTTCTGTGTCGTCAACTCCCACCTGGCTGCCCACGTGGAGGACTTTGAGCGCCGGAACCAGGACTACAAGGACATCTGTGCCAGGATGAGCTTCCTGATCCCCAGCTCCGAGAGCCTGGCTGAGCTCAACATCATGAAACACGAGTGAGTTGCACCCTTTGGTGCTGGGTAACCCAAGTCCAGGCACAGCTGCAGCCACAGGAGGTTTCATGCAGATAAGTTTTCTGGCTGTTGAAATAATGTGAAATCCCAAGGGCTGTGGTGTGCTGCAGTTCCTGCAGACAAACTGGTCACCTCCTTGCTGCAGTGCCCTGTGCACCCTGTCCCCAGTGTCCCTCTCCTTGCATTTGTGTGTAACCTCCTTTTCAGCAGGCCTAAACAGAATACAAATGGTTGGTACTTCTGTAATTAATACTTAAACCATTTAAGAATCAAAAATGTAGAGTGGATTACTACAGAAAAAAACTTCAAATATTAGATTATCCTTGATAATCCACTAATGGAAATGTTGAGGTTTGACTATAAACAGGAAGAGCTTTGGTACTAGCAAGGGGTTTAAATTTTAATCTTTAAATGAAACCTTTATGGAGTAAAGAGTGAGTCCCATGAGTGTTTCTTTGGCTGCTGAGAGCAAGAAGGCTGTGGGCCTGGAGAGGAGCAGGGTGGGAGTGGGTGCTGTGAGGTGTGACTGGTGGCTGGGATGGGAAACAGTGTCCAGGAGGTTGTAAACTCCAGGAACATAATTCTGCTGCTGCCAGTTCTGCATCAGGCAGTCTGGACTCAGTGGTGGTGCAGCAGTGGCCTGCTCTGGTTGAAGGAAAGGCAGTGAAAAACCAAAGGTAAAAGCAGAGTGTCAATGAGGGATTACCCTGCAGATCCAGGTGCCTCACTGTCCTGCTGGCTGCCAGCCTGGCTCTGCTAAATGAGCTCCACCACTGCCCTCTTCTTAACCTGAGAGGAGCCTCAATACCAGCTGGATTTTGTGTGAACACTGGTTTTGCTTCAGTAGAGAGTCAGTGCTGTTCTCTGGCTTTTTCAGGCTGGGACAAATACATTATCTCCTACTAAACCAAGTCTTCAGTCTTTGTGGAATTCCAAAGGAGATGCACTTAGTCCTGTGGGATCTGCTGTCACTAGAATTTTCTGCTGTGGGACTCGGTCTTTAATGTCTCCTTTTTGTCTTCCACATGTCTCAGCTTGAATGTGGTTTTAAGAGGGGGGCTGTTAACTGCTGATCTGCTCCCAAAATCCTTCCCTATGAGGGTGGGCAGGCCCTAGCACAGGCTGCCCAAAGAAGCTGTGGCTGCCCCATGCCTGGAATTGTTGAAGGCCAGGTTGGACAGGGCTTGGAGCAACCTGGGCTAGTGGAAGGTGTCCCTGCCCATGGCAGGGGGCTGGGATAAGTTGAGCTTTAAGCTCATTTCCAAACCAGACCACTCCATGATTCTGTGTGTATCTTTGTTTGCAGTGTTGTTATCTGGCTGGGAGACCTGAACTACAGGCTGTGTCTGCTGGATGCCAGTGAAGTGAAGAATCTCATCAGCAAGAACGAGCTTCAGAAGCTGCTGACATATGACCAGGTCAGAGAAATCACTCCCAGTCACCCCATCCCTGTGAGGTCACCTTGGTTTAGGATGTGCTGTGCTGGGGAGGAGCTGGGGAAGGGGCTGGAGCACAAATCTGAGCACAGTTGGACTCGGTGGTTTTGGAGGGCTTTTCCAACCTACATAGTTCCATGGCACACTGCAGTAGGGGTCTGGACACAGACATGGACACTGGACCCTGACAGAGCTCTGGGTGTGCTGCTGAACAAAACCAGGCTGTCCATACTGGGGTAACTGGTGACTCAGGCAGTCGCTGTGTGTCTGTGTCTCAGTGCAGGAGCTCTCTCTTAAATACAAACTCCAGGCTGAACACAGACATTTGTAACTGCAACAAAAGCTGCTGTGCTCAGTGTTGTGGAAGAGGTATTGATTTGGAGCCCAAATCTGCCCAGCCAGTTTGACCTGAATTGTCACCTTCCCTGCAGCACATGGTGGTGGCAGGTGCCTTTCAGGTGAAGGGCTGCACCCAGGAGCCATGAACAACAGTGGTGCAATATCACCTCTGACACAGTTAACAGAAAATTTGGCTGATTGTCCTCTCTAGCCCGTTTTTGCTGTACTGCAGAGCTTTGTGCAGAAAACAGCTGTAGCTTAGGTCTTAGTGAGGAAAACATCCAGGAGATGTTTCAGAAGAGAAAAGGGACAAAGGAGGGTGGTGCCAGCTTGTCTGGAGGCTTTGCTAAAAGATTGGTGGGGGAGGATTAATGATGGCGATCTTAAGCCTGAAAACTAATGAAAGCATTTAGTAATTAATATTTCCCTTAATTCTTGTTTGATGTTGCCTGCATGGTCTGGTGAGCAGTACCAGGCCATTTGTACTCAGTCTGTTTGGAAAATACTCCTTCTGTGTGTTAAAGGTGTGAGGGCTGAGGGACAGTTTGGGGTGTCTGTGAATGGCCTCAGGCCGTGCTTGCTGTGCCTGTAGATCTGCTCTCTGACACTGCTGTGGCAGGGGAGGGTTTCTTGGGTTTGGTTTGTTTTTTTTCTTTTTAAAGCTTTCTTTTTCTGCTTTAGCTGAATATCCAGCGCACTCAGAAGAAAGCATTTGTGGATTTCATGGAGGGAGACATTCAATTCATCCCCACGTATAAATATGACTCCAAAACAGATCGCTGGGACTCCAGGTACATTGGCTGCCACTGGGCATATTTACCTATGACATAAAATGCATTTTCTCACAAAACTTGATTTCCTGCTTCCTAGAGCTGTGGATACCTGTCAGTGTTATGTTTGGCCTTCTGTTCTTTGCCTCTTTCTGCAATAAGCAGCCCCTGTGTGTTGACCAGGCACATCCCTTAAACCTCTGCTGCTGCTGATCCCACTGGGTGAAGGCAGGTGAAGTGTGAGCTCAGGTGACCTGCACTGGGAGCTTTTTCTGTTGCCAGAGACAGGCAAACAGGATAAAAAAGGAATTGAAGAGCTAAGGAAACAGGTTCTCTGAGTCACCCTGTCCCCTGACTTGCACACCCACAGGGTGGCTGCACTGTGAGAGCAGCTGTGGATCCTGCTCGGTGCCTCCCACAGACATGGCTGCATCTCTGCAGGGGCTGCTCCAAAGGGACAAACTCCCAAGAAGGACTTTCAGACCTTGCAGAGATAGAATTTGACTTGCCATGTTTATGAATCAGCACAGGAGTTAATTTGAAGAAGGATAACCCAGGATTCAGGGTTCACAATATAATAGTAATGACTGAGCAGACTTTCTGTACTGGAAACAATAAATGATGGGTTGGACTGTGGGCAGAAAGGCCTGGCAGCACAACAAAGTCATGCACACATGGGTTCAGGCTGTGGAAATGGGCTTGACTGAGGATTGTTTTGTTTCCTGGTGCTGGAAAAGGATGGGAATTTTATCTGCTGTATTGGGAAAAGGGGAGAGAAATAACAGAATTCGAGTTGGGGTAGGTGACAGGAGTTCACCCCATCACTGCTGCGATGATGTGGGTGCAGGGAAGTGCCTTGTTGGGAAGAGGAGCAGCGTGGATGTCTTGCTAGGATTGCTGGATTGCCCTGGTGACCTGCTGCTCCTTGCAGTGGCAAGTGTCGTGTGCCAGCGTGGTGTGACCGGATCCTCTGGAGGGGAGGCAATGTCAGCCAGCTCCGGTACTGCAGCCACATGGAGCTCAAGACCAGTGACCACAAACCTGTCAGTGCCCTGTTCCGCATTGGGGTAGGTCTGTGTGGGGGGGTCAGGATCCCAGCTCTGCCTCGAGCTCTGGTGGGGCCAGGGCTCCTCTGCTGAGGCTGTGCAGGAGCACACATGAAGCCAGCCGAGCTGTGCCTGCTGTGGGGGTGCTCATCTGGCAGCACTGGAGGTGGGGAGTGCTGCTGTTCCTCCTCCACGTGGAGACACAGCAGCAGCCTGGACATGGCTGTACCTGTGCTGTGTCATCTGGGTCACACCTGAATGTCTTCCACGGAGAATGGCAGAAATTTGCATTTTCTGGTGCAGCAAATGGGGACACTTCACATCCATTTGTGTTACCTTCTGTTCCCTGGGTGACTCAGGTCACAGAATGGGTCAGGTTGGGAAGGACCCTGGCTTGTTTGGTCCCATCCCAGAGCACATGGCACAGGATTGTGTCCAGGCAGTTCTGGACTCTCTCCACTGAGGAGATTTCACAGCCTCTCTGGGAAATCCATCTCAGTGCTCAGTCACCCACACAGTGAAGGAGTTCTTCCTCATGTCCACATGAAACTTCTGGGGATCAGTTCCTGCCCATTGCTCTGGTGCCATTGCTGGGCCCCCCCAGAGCAGAGGCTGGGCCCTGCTGGGAGCCCTCCCAGAGCAGACAGGGGCAGACAGGGCTGAGAGCCCCTCCCAGCTGTGCCTCCTCCTGAGGGTGAGCAGCCCCAGCTCTCTCAGCCTTTCAGTGTGAGGGAGATGCTCCAGCCCTTCAGCATCTCTGTAGTTCTTGCTGGCCCCACTCCAGGAGCTCCATACTCCTGTACTGGGGAGCCCAGGACAGGACACAGCACTTGATGTGTGCCTCACCTGGGCTGAGTAGAACAGGCTGAGTCTGTTTAAAGAAAAGCCTCTCTCCTTTCCCTCTGGAGAATCTGAGGAATGCTGCAGCATGCCAGTGCTGTCTCACAGAGGTTGCCTGCAGTGATCTCCCAGCTGTGTGACCAGTGGCCAGACAGACCTGGTAACATCTGCAGGGCTGAAATCTGTGTGAAGTGTCAGACACAGCTGGGACTGCACACATGTTTGTGTGTTCTCAGCCTTGCAGCTACAGAAGCAAGTGCTTAGCTTTGCTGAGGGTTTGTTGTCTCCCACAGGTGAAGGTTGTGGATGAGCAGAAGTACCGGAAGCTGTTTGAAGACATTGTTCGTATAATGGACAGGATGGAGAATGACTTTCTTCCTTCTCTGGAGCTGAGCAGGAGAGAGGTGAGATGAAACTGGGATCAGTGTCACTGCCCAAACACAGCAGCCCTCAAAGTGCCAGAACTTCTTTCAAAGACTTTGTTTCAATGTAGGATTATAGGAAATTGAACTTAGCCTTTATCTTATGATCAGGAGTTGGGTTAGCGAGGATGTGTTGTCTTGGCTCCTTGGCAGGACTTCTGTGAGGAATTCTGCATTGGGTGGGCTCCTCTCAGCCATGGGGCCACTGCAGAGTCTGTGGGGGGCTGGCCACGGGCTGTATCCTGGCCACTAATATCCCTTGATTTCCCTTTGCTCTGCAGTTCGAGTTTGAGAACGTGAAGTTCCGCCAGCTGCAGAAACAGAAGTTTCAGATTACCAATAATGGGCAGGTCACCTGTCACTTCTCCTTCATCCCAAAGCTCAATGACAGCCACTACTGCAAGCCATGGCTTCGGGCCGAGCCTTGTGAAGGTTACCTGGAGCCAGGTGAGTGTCCTGCTGTAGACCCCCCAGCCCATCTCCATTCAGTCCTTCCCAGCCTTCCTGTGTCCCACCTTCCTTGCCATCAGTCTTGTCTTTTCTGTTGTGGCCTTTGTCCCTGCCTTGTTTGTCCTTGTCATCCCTTTGGAGTGTCAGTGTGTCCTTGAGAGCTTGGCTGTGTTGCAGATGAGAGCACAGAGATCTCCCTGGACGTGTATGTCAGCAAGGACTCGGTCACCCTCCTCAACTCTGGTGAGGATAAAATCGAGGATATCCTTGTCCTGCACCTGGACAGAGGCAAGGACTATTTCCTGACCATCAGTGGCACCTACCTGCCCAGCTGCTTTGGCACCTCGCTCGAGGCTCTGTGCCGGATGAAGAGACCCATCCGAGAAGTTCCAGTCACCAAACTCATAGACCTGGTGAGTTCTGGAGCAGCTCTTTTTACCCACAGGGGCCTCATTCCCTTCTGCTTTCTCCCAAAAGCAGGAGCAGTGCCTGCAGCTCAGCTTGTCTCTGCTGGCTCTGAGCTGAGTGACTTCACAGAGCTTGAGGCGCTCTTTTATTCTTCCCATCTACCACAGCTGGTGGCTTTTAACAGCCTGTACTTTATCCCTTTTTTCTGAGTAGGCTCTAAATATTGTTTGATGGGACAAAAAAGCGATCCCAGCACCTCGTGTTGGTGTTACTGGTGCTGGCAGGCTCAGCTGGGTGGCACTGTGGTGTCATAAGAGATTGTGATGAGTGATTGGGGTCCTGTCATCCAAGGTGTATGGGCTTCTTCTGCCATGGTGAGTGCCCCGGGGCCTTTTCCTTCTGGATGCATTCCCACTGCTCAGGGGAAGGAGCAGGCAGGAGCAGGAGGACTGAAGGGAAGTGTGTGGTGTGGGTGTGGGGTGCTGAAGGACACAGCTCAGCAGATGAGCAATGTCACAGCCTCTGTGGCCATTTCCTCCCACACCAACCGCAGTGAGAGATAATGCCTGGGGTGAGAGAGAGCTCATCAGGGAGAGATCTCTCTGTGGTGCAGGGAACTGTTCCTCCCCCCAGCTCATTGTGTGCATGAGAGAGGTGCAGTGGTGCCCCAGTCACCTCTTGTCCTTTGGGACTCTCAGCTGTTTCTGGGCTTGTCCATTTTGGGGATGTAATTCTGGTTTCCAGGCTGGTTTCATTCATCTCTCCTTACTGCCTTACCTGGCCATGTGCCAGTGAGGTGCAGCAGCTCCTGAGTGCCAGTTCATTCTTGTTCAGCCAGGAGAGTCCTTTCTTTCTCTCCACCTGAAAGCTCAGCCCCATTGTTTGAGTCTCTGCCATGTAATACTTTCCTCTCCTCTCCCATCTCACACTCTCACCCTTACATGGAGGGTTTTTTGTCCAGTAAGCTGCTGCTTTTCCACCTCTGTAGATTTGCCAGCTTCTACTCCCATTGCTTCCACATTTTCTTATCCCTTGAGCACATCTCCTTTGGGATTTCAGTGTTAGTGTCTCATTCTGTTTATTTGTGGGATCCTACTTCGGGTTTTAAAAAGCCTCTTGAAGAACCCCTGTCAGGAACAGGTGAGCCTTGTGGAGCAGATCGTGCTGGAGGCTCAACCAGCATCAGGGAGAAATTTTTCCTTGTAAGAGTGGGGAGGCCCTGGCACCATTTGCTCAGAGCCCCCCCATCGCTAGAAGTGTCCAAGGCCAGGCTGGAAGGGGCTTGGAGCAACCTGGGCTAGTGGAAGATGTCTTTGCCCATGACAGGGGGGTGGAATGAGATGAGTTTTAAGGTCCCTCCCAACCCAAACCAGTCGTGATTCTGTGGAGAGCTGAGCAGCCAGGCTCAGGTAGGGGGTGAGGTGGAGATGACTCACAAACAAAACATGCAGGTGGCTGTGTGCCCTCCCAGAGCTGTTCCTGTGTCCCTGCCCTGTGCAGGTGGCTCTGTGCCCTCCCAAACCCGTGCCTGTGTCCCTGTCCTGTGCCTCAGGAGAGGGAGCTGTGCCAGCTCGTGTTCAGAGCAAGCTGTTCCCGGGAAGAGGCCGGTCTGTTGTGGCTCTGTCACAGCTCAGGGAGCCTCCAGGGGAAGCAAGCACTGCAGAGGCCTCAGGGGACCCCGAGATGCTGCTCCCTCGCGGTGTCCCTGTGCCACGGGAGCTCCCAGCTCAGCCTGGCAGTGCACTGGGGCTGTTCCCACCCTGAGAGGTTGGTCTGGCAGGACTCAGCCTGCTTCCATTCCCTCCTGCAGACCCCATGAGCAGTGTCCAGCCGGCCCTGGCTGCACAGGGATGGCTGTTTGGGGATGCTGAGGGCTTGGCTGTGCTGCCTCAGGGCTTGGCTGTGCTGCCTCAGGGCTTGGCACACTCCTCTGTGCTGTGCTAATGCTCTTAGGCTGCAGCAGCAGCAGGGTTTGAGCACAAACCCTCATTTCCCTGACTGTACCCAAAGCTGCTTAGGGGCCCTGTGAGCTCCACAGCTGCCACACACTCAGAAACACAGATTTAGCCCTGGGAACGTTTTATCTGTGGCCTGGTCACAAGGGAAGGTGGCTGAAATAACATAGGGACAGTGGTTCTGACCAGGGAGCTCCTTCCTGGTACACACATCTCACCTGCCAGGGGCTGGCTGTGAACAGTGCTGTCCAAGCCCCTTGGAGGGGTTTCCAGAAATCCTGACAGGCTGTGCATCATGTGAGCAGGATTGTTGCTAATTGGTGGGCAAATCTCTCCCACAGGTTTAACTTTGGCCATGTCAGCAAAATGTGTGAAGGACCTGGTGTTCAGTGGGTTCTTGTAATGCAAATTAGGCTTCTGCCTAATCACAAGAGTTAATCCAAGAGTGCTTTCTCCCTCTTAACCACACTTTTTCCTCTCCTCTCTTGCCTGCTGCTCTCAGGAAGAAGACAGCTTCTTAGAAAAGGTAACACAAGCAATTGCTGTGTGGCAGTCTGCTTCTCCGTGGTGTGTTTGTACAGAATGAGAGCTTCTCCCTCGTTTTCTGTGGCAGAAGGAAGGGGAGGGGAGCACAGAGGGGACACAGCTGCCAGCAAAGCTTCTTAGCACAGCTGTGGGCTGGATGAGAGCATGGAGAAGCACACAGTGACCCCGGGGCCAAGCCCAACTGAGCTGTTAAAGCTCACCAAATTTGCTTTGGGGAAAGAACAGTTATTCTCCTGATCCCGACAGCAATGCTGGATAGTCCCCCCCAAAAATTGGCAGCTTTTGACATCCCTCTGACCATAAGGAGGGGTTCACCACAGCATCCTGTCAGACCTGTGGGAAGAGGGCTGGAGTAGGAAACTCAGGTGTTCTGTTCCTTCCATCTGGTTGTGTCCCTTGGAGCCTGGTGCAGGAGGAGGATGTTCCTGTGGCTCCTGGAGCACTGGGGCTGCTGGCTCTGATGCCACCCAGCCCGGGTGGGGTCACTGCTGCCCTTGGCACCCGTGCTCAGCGCTGCAGCCGAGCAAGGAGAGCGTCCTTGGCAGAGCAAGGGGGAGATGCTGGGGTTGTTCCTCTCTCCCTGCGCTGCTTCTGACTCTTGGAACTGGTTTGAACTGGTTCTGCACTGCGTGCCCAGTCTGAGTGAGTTGTTCCTCCCGGCTGTCAGCTCAGAGTGAAAACTGGAGAGGGAAGGAGGGCATCGAGCTCGGCTGTTTAACACATGGAGCTCACTCACGGGCTCCCTCCTGGCAGAGGAGCAGGGAGGGGTTTTGGGGCTTCCTTTGGGAGCATCTCCCCGTGGGGGGAACGCGGCCGTGCCCGTTCCTGGCAGGCGGCAGGAGAGGGCGCTCGGGGCCCGGCCAAGGCTCGGGGCTCCTCCTTCCTCCCTCCTGCTCCTCCTTCCTCCCTCCTGCTCCTCCCTTTTCCCTCCTGCTCCTCCTTCCTCCCTCCTGCTCCTCCTTCTCTCCCTCCTGCTCCTCCTTCCTCCCTCCTGCTCCTCCTTCTCTCCCTCCTGCTCCTCCTTCCTCCCTTCTCTGCCCTGACTGCCTGGGATCTCCCGCATGGGGGTCTCCACGTCTCTCCCACTCATGCCAAGGGCTGCTCCAGTGATGCCCTGGCACAGGGGGTTTCTGTAGAAGAGCCTCAGCCTGGGAAGTGTCCACAGCGCTGGGAGAGGCTCTGCAGCTCTCCCCTTTTCCCTCTGGGAGGAATTCTGTAATGCTCTTGCCTGACACGCTGCTTCCCGACCTCCCCAGTGCCAGCCATGGCTCCATTCACTGGCAGGGTCAGACCTGGTGCTGTGCCATGTGGCAAGTGGGGCTACTGCCCGTGGCACCAGGGCTCGTGTCAACCCAGGGTGTCCCTGGCTGCTGTCAGGGGCTGTGGGTGCTGCAGGGACAGCTGTGGCACTGAGGTGCTGTCTGTGTGGCTCGTGACTCTGCTGGTGGCGGGGTTGTGTCCTGCTTGTGCTGGGTCCTGGGTGCTTTGGCAGCGCTGGGCTTGGCTTCTTCCTTGGAGGTCACAGCACTGAGTGATCATGAAGTGAGAGTAAAGTCAAGCCAAGAACGTGGATCCTGTTAAAGCTTGGTGTGATGGAGACGTCTGAGCCATGGAGCTCCTCAGCTGCTCCACAGGAGAAACAAGAGCTGTGACAGTGGTGCCATGTACTCAGTGAGAGCTCTCCTTGGGAAAATCAGGGGAGAAACTTCAGGAGGCAGGAGAGTTGCGGAGCCCTGAGAGCAGCCATGGCTGGAGCAGCCCCGAGCCAGGGGGATCAGTGGGGTCACAGGGCTGGGCCCCCAGCCCCTGCAGGCTGGGAGCTGGGCTGGGGCCAGGGCACCGTGGGCAGCCAGAGCTCCCTCCTGGGGGGCTGAGGGGGCTGGGGCTGCTGGGGACACCGGGCAGGTTGTTCCATGGGGCAGCAGGAGGGACAGGAGCTGTGGGGCAAGGGCTGGTGCTGGGAAAGTGAGTCAGGGCTGGAGCACCCCAGGTCCTGCTGCTTCCCCTACCAGGGACCAAGGCAGGAGGGACTGAGGTTTCCCTGGGCCCTTGTGTGCTTTGTCCCCAGGAGAAATCCATCCTGCAGATGGGCTCCCTGGACAGCGAGGAGGCAAGTGAGGTGCCACTGCAGGTGCCAAAGGAGATCTGGCTCTTGGTGGATCACCTGTTCAAGCATGCCCTCCACCAGGTGAGAGGGAGGGGGAGGGAGAGGGCCTCTGCCACACTGTAGCTCTCCTGGTGACCTGGTTCCTCACGAGCACCTGGAGATCAGCTCCAGTTTGGTGTTTGCAGGGCAAGGCTTTTCCCTGTGCTGAGGCACTGGCTGGGTGTCCTGGGATTCACCATTCACTGAGTCACCACGTGCCTCAGCCTTTGTGGGGAAGGTGACTTACTCCATCCCTGTGCTGTTCCTGACAGGAGGACCTGTTCCAGACTCCAGGCATGCAGGAGGAGTTGGAGCAGATCATTGACTGCCTGGACACCAGCATTCCTGAGACAATCCGTATCCTTTGTGATGGATCTCAGCTCTGGGGACAGCTTGTCTGTTACCTTTACCTGGCAGAGTTCCTGGCAGGGATGGGCTCCCCTTGGGCCCCCCACAAGCTCTCTGAAAGTTGAATCTGTGCTGGCCAAAGCAGCCAGGGGCTCTGGAAGCTTCTGCAGGGCTGTGCCAAGCACCAGAGCTGGGATACTGAGGAGCATGGTCTGGAGAAGAGGCTGTTGGAGCAGGGAGCTCCTGTGAGCCAGAGGGTGGGAAATGCAGTGCAGGGGGCATGGAGCAGGGTTTTTCATGGATGGGAAACAGTGTAGGAGGAGGAGAGGTTTGACAGGGAGCTTGTGTGAGATGAGCACGTGGGAGGGAGGGGATCTGTGCTCAGCATGACCCTTGATTCCCAGTGGTCCAGCGGGCAGTAACCACTCTGTGGCTGAAGCTCTCCTCATCTTCCTGGAGGCTCTGCCAGAGCCTGTGATCTGCTATGAGCTGTACCAGCGCTGCCTCGAGGGGTCCCACAGCAGCCGGCTGTGCCGACAGGTCTGGGGCTGTGCTGATGTGTGGGGCTGTGCTGATGTGTGGGGCTGTGCCTGTGCTGTGGCCCTGCCTGTGCCCTGCACCTTACCTGGGGGCTGGCAGTGGCTCTGGCAGAGTGGGCAGCTCTTGCAGAGAGAGCCCAGGTGAGCCCTGTCTCACACGGGGAGCAGGGAGGGGCTGAGCTGCCCCTGCTCCTGAGGGCTTGAGCTTCTACTCAGAGCTGCAATTCCCATCCTTCCATGGAGGGCTGTGCATGCCTCTTAGCTGGTGGGGCAGCAGGCCCAAGCATGTCCCTGAGCAGAGGGGAAAGTTTTGGGGCAGCGAGAGCTAGGATCCAACTGGGAACAAGCAGGAAGCAGCCCCAGGGCGATGGGGGCTTTTTCCTGGTGACAGGGCTTTCCTTGAAGCAGTGTCCCCAGGAGCCACAGCCCACGAGTGCCATCAGCACGGGTCTGCAGCTGGGGGAGCTGGGGGAGCTTCCTGACAGCATTTCCCTGCAGGTGATCCTTCAGCTGCCCAGCTGCCACCGCAACGTGTTCCGGTACCTAATGTCCTTCCTGCGGGAGCTGCTCAGGTACTCGGTGGACAACAACGTCAGTGCCACCATGATCGGTGAGTGTGGCAGCCCTCGCTGCACGCCAGCTCCTCCTGCCCCTCCCAGGCTCCGTGTTCCTCACAGTGACTGACTTCTCCTGCCCCACAGCCGCGCTGTTCTCCAGCCTCCTCCTGCGCCCTCCGCCCAACCTGCTGGCCAGGCAGACCCAGCAGGACCGCCAGCGTGCCATCAACTTCCTCTACAGCTTCCTGCTCACCGGGGACGAGGAGTGACTCGTGCCAGCCGTGTGCCAAAGCCGGGCCCGCGCTCCCGCCGGGCCCCTCCGCTCCGAGGGGTAAAGGCTGGAAGCTCTGCAAGTGCCATGTTTACAGCTGGAAGGGACATTGCCCCTCCTTGCCATGCCACACCCCACGCTGCAGAGGACCTGCACGCTCACTGCACTGCCATCCACCTGCGAGCCTGCAGCCTCCCTGCAGGGCCAGGTGATCTGTGATACCTGAGCACGGTGCCAGCACCCATCCGTGGCACAATCACCACTTCCAGGTCACACTTCCCTGTGTCACCCCCATCTCCCAGGAGCTGCTGTGGACAAGGGTGGGGATGGCTGGTGCTCTCGGTGCCAGGTACGTGTGCTGGTGCCTACACCACCCCAGACTGCCGTGGGACACGTGCCACCCTCTGCCACACAGCCCTGCCAGCCCTGATGCCATCACTGTGCTACAGACCGTGCTGAGCCAGGAAGGTTGTTGGGACATTCGGCCTCTCCCCCTCGGCAGGGCCTTTCCCCCGTCCCCTCCCTGCCAGGACACAGGGCCTCGGCACACAGGTCTGTCCCTGCACCCCCCACTTTCCCTTCCCTGCCCCAGCTTCCCCCGAGGACACGGCATGGTGGGTGGCTCACAGTGGCCAGAGCCAGGCAGAGCCACGAGCTGCTCCTCCTGAGCTGTCCTGAGCAGGATGGGACCATTGTCCCCCTAGCCCAGCCTGCAGTGTGGGGGTAGGACCTGGGTGACCAGGTGCCACTAGATGGAGTCCATTCTCTCCTTCCTGGGGTGCCAGGTTTGGGGGAGTGAAAGGGGCCAGAGGAGCAGCTGGGGGGCTGTGCAGGGGGCTGCAGTTCAAGGGTCACACACTGAGGGGACAGCCCTGGGGCTGGGGACTGAAGGTACAAGAGAGGCCTGTCCCACTGAAACACTAAGAGGCCTGTGGGGCCACATGGCCTCAGGTGAGGGAGGCCAAAGCCACAGGGAGGGGTTGTGGTCACAGAGACCCCGCTGGTGCCTGGCTCAGCCCAGGGTGTCCCTGTGGTCCCCATGCACTGGCTGGGCTGCTGCGGGCTCCCCTCCCTTCTGCCTTTTTCTTTTCCTTAAAATTTTTAAATTACATAATTTATTGGGAAACTGTCTGTTCCAAATAAACCTCCATTGTGCAAGGCCTGGGGGCAGTGCAGGGCACGCCTGCCCTCCCTCCCACAGCTCTGCACTGTCATGGAGCCCTGCCTGCAGCTCCAGGCTCCTCCAGGGGCAGCCAGGCCTGGGCTCTCCCCCAGCCCCTCCAGCAGCGTGCTGGGCACAGCTGGGGACAGTGACAGAGGGTCCCATGCCACTGGTTCCTGCTGGGTGCATCCCTGATGTGCCCATCCCACCGTGGGTGGTGGCACGTGCCACACCAGGATGGAGATGGCAGCAGGATGGAGATGGTCCTGGGGTGTCACACCGGGATGGAGATGGCAGTGGGGTGTCACAGCAGGATGGAGATGGCCCTGGGGTGTCACAGCAGGATGGAGATGGCAGCGGGTCCAGCCAGGTGCAGCAGGGCCCGGTGCCCGTGTGTGGCACTCGGCTCTGGCAGCCCCGGGCACTGTGTCCAGCACTGTGTCCAGCACTGTGTCCCGGTGCCCGGGCAGTGATGTCTCGGTGCCCACGGCCCTGCTGGGCCAGCGGGGCTGGAGAAAGCCGCGCGTCCTGCCGCAGGAAATGGCGGCCCGTGTCATCCCCATCTGCTTCCTGGCGGCTCCTTGGGGCAGGGCTGTGCCTGGGCAGCTGCTCCAGCGCTGTCACGGAGGCAGGAGCAGCGCAAGGTGCCGGCATTGTTCCTGCAGCCGCCGCATTCCTGCCACTGCCGGCGGAAATGCCGAGAGAGCAAAGGCCTGATGCTCCCCGGGGATGGGACAGAGCCTGGGCCTGCCCATCCTCCTTGGGAGGGCACAGGGATCCTTGTGGGGGACCCTGGGGGCTGTTGGGGTGCAGCTCCGGGGGTCTCGCTCGTGCACCAGCCCACCATGAGCATGGGCACTGCGGGGTGCTGGTGGTGGCCAGTGCTGGGGCTGGAGGAGCTGGCAGTGTCCCACAGCCACACTGAGTATCCCTGTGCCAGCCCTGCGTGGGCACTGAGCTCTCTGTGTTCCCCTGGGGACAGCCAGAGGTCCCCAAGGGCCGCAGGGCTCCTGTGGCTGCTCAGCCCTCTCCCAGTGCCCCTGGCATCCCCCTGCTCAGTGAGCTGGCACCTGGCAGAGCCCGTCCTTGCCCTGCCAGGATGGACAGCTCAGACCCTGCTTGCACAGCCAGGGACAGGACTGCCCTGTGCCCCTGTGCCCGTGTCCCCAGCACTGCCCCAGCTCCTGTTGCAGTGCTGGAGCCCTGGCACACGGAGCTGCCATGGCACACGAGGCACAGGGAGCACAGCCGAGCTCAGCAGCTCCCACCTGCCTGTGGGCAGCTGGCCAGGCCAGGAAGAGCCAGAGATTCCTTAGGTCTCCCGGCCCAGAAGCCTTTTCCTCCTTCCAGGCTGGCCACAGCCCAACCAGGAGATCCTCCCTGGCCTCCTCCTTCCAGGCTGGTGCAGGAGGGCTGGGGTCAGGGCTCAGCTGTGCAGCCCCTGGCTACAGCCCAAGAGTTTGGGGCTGGGCAGTGCCTGGGGCTGTGGGACACCGCTGCTGTGCTGGCACAGTCACTCCAGGGTCTGTTGGGCCCCCAGTGCCAGCCCTGCCTGTGCCCAGGCACAGATCTCACCAAATCCTCAGAGCACGGGCACTGAGGGCTGCTTTGAAGCACGGAGGGGAGCCCTCCCAGTTCAAACCAGTAGCAGCAGCACTGTAGGCTGGCAATGGAGGAATGATAATCTCCCCAACATCCCAGGGCTGGAGGGGGCTCTGGCACCGTGTCCTGCCCCACTCCTGCTCTGGGAAGCTGCTGGGTCTGGAAAATCAGGCCTGAGGACCAGGACAGGACTGGGCAGTGAGCGGGCAAGCCTTGCCCGCCCACCCACACCATCATGGGGCCAGTGGCTGCTGGGGTGGCCGTGGTGGGGGTGGCAGGGTCTCAGGGCAGCCGGCAGTGGGGCAGCAGTGGCTCGCAGTGTCCCCCGGAGGCCATGGCTCTCATTGTCCCCGTGGCTCTCACTGTCCCGCGGTGTCCCCGGGGCTCTCAGGCCGCTCGGGCGCGGTGGCGGCGTGGCCGCAGCGCTGGCGCGGGGCCGGGCAGCGCATCCCTCCCGGTCCCGGCGGATGAGCTAATGGAGGCCAGCTGGGTCCCGGCGCTTCCCCAGCCCGCAGCTGCAGCCCTTCCTCTCCTTAACCCCCTCCCCGCCGGCACTGCCGCCCCCTGCCCAGGGCGTCCCTCGTGGGCAGCCCCTGAGAACATTGAGGGCTCTGGGAGCCCCGCATGGGCACCGCCTGTCCCAGCCACGGCTGCGGTGTCCTGTCCCGTGAGGTCCCAGCCCTTTGCAGGGCTCAGCCCCTCAATCCCCTGAGCCTTGTCCCCCTGACCCCCACACGGGCCTTGTTCACACCCAGCCCCATGGGGTGGGGACACCGAGATGGGGGATGCAAGGATGGGGACACACAGGGGAGGAATGGCAGGGATACAAGGGACAGGGACAGCAGAAACAGGATATCAGGGATAGCAGAGACTGGCACAAGGGGCAGGGGCATCCCTGTGCCCTTCCAGCATCCCCTCTTCCATCTCCCAGCCTCTCTGACCTGTGTTTTCCCACCCTCCTTGTCAATTCCACAGGCTCAGCACGTGGCTTCACTCCTTGCTGAGCACCTTCTCTGCCAGCAGCGGGCTGGGGAAGGGACCCCCAGTGCCTATAGACAGCCCCAGGAGGGAGCAGAGAGTCCCAGAGACCCCTCCCCACCAGCAGGAGAGCAACCCCTACCTGCCCTTGCAGAAATCAACATTTACTGAGTTAATAATCATAACTCTTTATTATAAAGATGTATTTACACGGAATAAATCTTTACAGACACAGGAGACAATCAGCAGGGCCCAGCTCAGAGCCAGGACCCCTCCTTTGGTGCATGGCAGAGCTTGACAGAGACCCCAGTGCCCCCCGTTCCTGCTGTCCCATGGCTGAAGCAAAGGGGCCCAGGGCCCCCAGCGTGTCCTGGGTGGGCTCCCCACTCCTCCACGAGGCGGGTCTGCCAGAGGGAAAGGGAGGGCAGCTCACCCGGGGTGAGCACCACGGGAATAAATAGAGCCAGGACAAGCTGTGTGCTGCCCTGGCATGGGGATGGCAGGCAGGGCTGGGGCGGGGCCCGAGGGGCTCACGGACCCCCGAGGAGCAGCTGCTCCGCCTGACAAAGTGCTTTGCGCGAAGCCCGCGGTCCCGGCGGGCCGATGCCCGAGCCGGCCCCGTGCCCACCGGGACA
>VXBI01013800.1:0-11359 GCA_013397375.1 Toxostoma redivivum
AAGAAAAAGCATTTTGAGAATACTAGACCTGCAGGTTAGAGTTCACAATGGTTGCTGGTATTGGTGTGGGGAGGACGCAACCTTTATAGGATCTCAATCAAAGGGAAATTACTGCCCAATAAGGGAAGGTAAAGATGAAGACAGTGATGCAAGTGAAATGCTTGGGATCTTTTGAATTAGCATCCACTCACCAGGAATATGCAGTAGTGATTAATACAAACAGATGACTAGAGCTAGGCTGCTGGGATAGTTGCAGTTGTCCACATCACTTGTTTTTATTTGCTTCTCATATTAAGTCAAGAGAGTAGGGGTCCTGCAAAGATTAAGTGGAGATATGAAGGCCTGTCATTTCTAATGGCTTGTATTTTAACATGTTCATATTGCTGGGAAATCAGTGCAGGAGAAATTATGTATGAGAGCTATGTTAAAAATAGTCATGCAGTGCTTTATGGAACATCATTTGTCACTGGCCTTATCCAACCTGTTTTGAGGATTTGTGATGAATTTTACATAAGGCCTGCACTTCTACATCTTTTGTGTTTTAAAATATACAAGCAGTATTCAAACCTGGGTAGGTACAAAGTAAAATCATATTCAGTCTGCATTTTTACACATGCAGAATGAGCTTCTCTTTAAAGCAATCTTCACTATGTCCAAAGCAAAATAAGATACTATATTTTTGATTTTTAGATCCTTGACTTTAACCTGCTACAGAACAGAGGCTTGTAAACATAAAGTTATGGGACTGTTTCATTCAGACCAAATGCATAGTGAACAGTGAAAACAAGTCAGCAGCTGGCAGAGTCTATACATATAACACTCAGTTCACAATTTAGTTGACATACTACCTTGTGTAATGTATCTGGCATTTGTATCCACTTTTCAAAGTCTGAAAACCAGGCTGTAGTCTAGAAATTCTAGAAATACTGAATTGGTTGCCAGATTAAATAGTTCATGGAATTGGGGAATCAACCCACCACCCTTGCCCCCCAAAGCCTCTCAGCTATGCAGACAGCAGTGATAGCTGTCAGTAACATCACAAGCTAAAATACCCATATTGCATAGTTCAGAATCAGCGAGAAGTAGTTTACTATTAAAAAAACAAGTATTCTTTATTTTGCCAGGTCTGCACTAAAGCACATCTTGATGTCAGTAGGTTTTGTAGAAATTACAGTTTGGGTTAAATCATGCCTGTACTTTTGTCCACCTCAATCATGGCATGACCAGACGGAGCACTGAGGCCAATGTTCCTTTTCCATTTGGGACACTGTTGTAAACTCTGACCACTGTTTAACAGTAGACACAAAATAAGGACCAAATACTTGCAGTGCTTGAGCTTCAGTAGCCTTTCTTCTCTTTCCAAAGGTGTATAAAGAGAGCAGACCAATAGTTGCAACATCAGGCTTGAGTGACCTAGGGGAAAGTGCTCTCAAGGGTCTATATCCAGAGGGTACACAGGTCCCAAAACAAGGTGGGTTTTCCCAAAGCAAAGAGGCTGTGAGAGCCACTGCCACCTGGGTAGCTATGGAAACAGCTGGGCCACTACACTGGGACCCCAGGGAGTGGGACCCCTGAGACTGAGTGATCTCTTCCAGACTGAAATCTTCGGCTTGGGGCTCAATTTCTCAGGTGATATAGAAGATAGAAAAACCATGCCATGTTTTAGTTTTACTCAGAGAATAATTGATAATGTTTACATGGGCTTAAATGCAATATTTTTCTTCTTTGAAACAAGCCCCTTTTGGGGGGACTGTGGTAACAGTAAAACTCTATAGCATTCATTAGGCCAGCTGGGCTGCCCAGGGAAATTGTGGAGTCACCATTCCTGCAGGTATGTAAAAGACATATAGATGTGTTGCTTAGGGACATGATTTAGTGATAGGCTTGGCAGTGTTAGGTTAAGGTTGGACTCAGTGACCTTAGAGGTCTTCTCCAATCCAAAAATTCTATGGTTCTATGATTCTAATGTGACTGGAAAACTGGACAGAATTTCAGGTACAAACAAGCACTCCTTCAATATCATGCTGTATATGAGTTCTTCTTCTGGTATGACTTGAAAACAGAAAATTCCAATTTGCTGTAAAAAAACTTAGTGACTGAAGGCCCCAGATTATTATTGCTCTTTCCTCAGAAAGATAGTAAGCACAGAAAGGAAAAAGAGAAGGATGTAATTTAGGCACTATTTGTGCAGGGGCCATGGCAAACAGAAGCATTTGCACATGCTGTTGGGAAATGGGAAGGGAGAGTATTGTTTGCACATGTGCACAATATAGCGCACAAGTTGGTAGGATGAATAAATAGGAGCTCCAGAGCATCAAAACCACTGCAGAGATAATTCATTCAAAAAGAGTAAAAGAAGAAAAAACTTATCCTCCAGGGAAACCCTTTATTGATCATGCTCTTTCCAAAGGGATTCCATGAACTTAGAGGGTTAGAAGGAATGATTTGCTTGTCAATCTGGCATATACCTGTTGCTCTTAAATGACAGAACGACAGACAGGACTCCTTCTATGCATGCAGCACATGAATTGTATGGTAGTTAGGGTTTTAAATCAACCATGACTGTTTGGAATGGGCTTCAGGTATGACTTTTTTTCTTTAGGAAATGGTGTTTTATTGATTAAGTGTTATTCAACGATGACAGTGACTTTTTTTCGAAAAATTCTGATGTACTGAAGATGTAGGTACCAGTCTGAGTGTTAAATTGCAGATGCTCCAAGGAGCAAATAAAAATTGGAAGAAGTAGGCAATACATAATATTTAAATAGAAATAGCACAAAGCTATTCATTAACAGCAAAAGTAAATATGTCTCTGGAGGCAAAAGGCAGAGCAGTGTTGACTTTGACTAAAGACTTACTTAATCCTACATTCTTAGTTATTACTTGAGTTAGTGGAGGGTATTTAGAAAAAGCTAAGCTAGGCTGATCATTAAGAAAGTTTGTAGAATTCTGCTTAATGTTATTTCAGAATACCATTGAATTCAATTCTCTCAGCACCTTCATCTGTTTTTCTTTTGACTAGGCTAGAAACTCTAAGCAGCTTGTGTGATGGTACCTCTCCTGTTATCTTGTTGATTAATATTTTAGGAGGTACACATTTTCAAGCTTTTGTTTGATCCAAAACCAATTTTTTTCCCAGAAAAGAGCATGCAGACAAGTATTCCTGGGAGTCTGTAAGCTTCTGAGGTGTTTTCACCAAAAAGTGCATGTTCACCTTCTGTGTTAAGAGAAATTTTTTCAAAGACATACATAAGTTTACTGGATGTAGATGACAAGTGACTGCACAGACTTTTTAAAGAAAATTACAGATTAAAGTCTCATATAATCTTAAACTGTAGATGTCTTACTGTTGATGATGATGATGATGATGACACAGTAGAGGAACAGAAGAAGGAAAGGAAAGAAACGGAACAGAGGAGAGGAAAGGTTTGCTGGCAGAGTGGAAGACGGGCTGATGGGGCAATTTGCATAATTTATAAGGGCTGCTGGTCAACAGCAAAAGATTCCCAAATAAACATTTCCAGCTCTTCTCAATAAACATTTTTTTACAATGCAGCAAAAAAAAAAAAATAGAGTAAATTTTACTGTTTCACTCAGTGTTATTGATTTGAACATAATTTTATAGTACTATGTGGAGGAAATTTTGAAACAACTGCTGCTTTGTTTCCAGCCCAGTGCTAGGATGACTTCATTCAGTATCACAAAATTCAAGCTTATTTCTGCTGGTAATCAGTGATAACACACATGAGTAAACCAAGAGTTGTCACTTCAGCCTGCCACTTTACCTTCATTTTTTTGATAAATCCCAAGAGCTGCAGAAAAATGACTTTGATACCATCTGTACTTGCAATTAGTACCAAAGTTACAAATATGTTCATGTGGCTGTAATTGAGGGCAAAACTTGAGGCTTCTAGATTTCAATTCACTGTACAAACACAATTTTTTCCAGTTATTTGACACCTTTTAAACTTTAAGTCTTTAATGAGAGAAACTGAAAATGAGAAAACTCCTTAATGAGGGGAATTGAAATGGAGAAGGCTCTAAAAGCTCAAAGTAAGCCATAAAAGGAGGCTTAGACTATTTTGTTTTCCTACTAACTCACTGGATCAAATCCTATCTCCTTAAATCAGCTCCCTACCTCCCATTTCTTTATTGGAAACAAAATTTGTTCTTTATTCGCCTCAAATTTCCATTGCTTAGGGAAAGGGCTCTGAAGGTCACAAGGCTGCTTATGTTTAACAAAAGATAAAACTTGGCTTTGGTTTATTTGCTTAAAGCACATCTTAATTTTGTTTAAATAAAACAAAATAAGTTGTTTCACTGTTAATTTGGGCACAGGAAGATGTTGTAAGTATTGTTCTTTAAATCTAGGAGTGAATTTAGGGGCATGGGATCAGATCTTCTATGCTCCACTCTCAAGTAGGCTTTTGAAATTAGCAAGAACACTGCCCTTATTCTGTCCAGATGGTTATTGAATTATGAGCATTATTTAATAGAAGATACAACTGATGGCAATTCAGAAGCGTTAACATGAGAAGTTAACATGAGACATTCAGGCTGCAATCCAAAGCGGAACAGATGGATCTGAAATTGGTTAATGCTGGATCAAGAAAAGCTCAAGTATTTGTACTTATTAATGCTATCTGGGTTACCCCTGGTGATCATGGTGCACCCATGCATGCCTTAGCTTGCCTGGACCTTGCACTAAGGTAACCTGATCCAAGGAACTGCACCATCAGCAAAGGAGTTACCACATAATTCAACCATTTCCCTGTTGAGTAAAACTTTTATAGTTCTGTGTCCAGCCATCCACATACCTGAAGTTTTATTTGTGAGAACTTCTTTTTGTAAACTTATGTTGTCTGTTTTTTTCAGAAGTAGGGTTTCTTTATTTTCCCTTCTTGCAGCATGGCCACCTGCTACCACTTCACCTTTAACTGCATCTTCTTGATCTTTTATTCTTGCTTGTTCACTTGTTGTTTTCACCTGTCTCTCTAAGTAATAATAAGCATACATCTTTCCATGCTTCAGTGTCCAGCTTCTTGCTCTGCTCTATCTTCTCAGTTTTTGCTCTCTGTCATGGCTCATGAGACACATGGTTCAAAACTTTCTTTTGGAGAATGAAAGATATTGTATTTTCTGCAGTCTTCCTCTAACTCCTCACTTTAACCTTGAGCTTTTCTCTGATTTTTTTTTAAATAAATCAATGCCTACCAGTAGACCAAATAATTGCCTCCTCACACAATGTAATATATTATTATTTCATATTTTATTTAAAAAATTATATTAGTTTGTGCTTACAGAAAAAATGTAATACAGCTTTAGGCCTTACAGAATCATGTTTGAGAGATTATGGAACAATTGTTCTGATCCGTGAAATTAACTACTGAACAATAATCACAGCCAGATTTAGCACACTAAAAGGGGATTCAATTAAAAATTTAAATGCCTGGTGGTTTTACTTTCTGATTTGCAGAACTGAAGCTCACTCTTACCAATGCTGACTGTATTGCTTTCCCTAACACGTGTATCAAGGATGGTAATTTACACTGGAATCCTCTCTTTACTGCCTCTCTTTCTGGACATCAGTTTATTTGAAAGGACAGTCTCTCCCACTCCTACTCTGGTGTCATATTTTCAGTCAGTAATGGTGCTGTGATGGTAGGTCTGTAAGTGATCTGGAAGGTCCCCTGGGATCAGATTGCTGTTTAAGAATTGAGTTCTGTCAGTTTGCCTGCCCTGCCAAGAACTTGCTTTTATCTACAGTAATTGCTTTTAGAGCTGGATAGCAAAGAGGCTCTTCTCTGAGACTCCCATGTTTCATCCTTGCTTGTGGCAGACTAGTTTCACAGCTGCTCCAGCCCATTTAGGAGTCATTTTTCTTTCACCTAGTGGATATAAATCTGCTGCATTCTGCCTACAATTGACTGTCCCTCTGCTTTGCTTTAGGACTTGTCCATTCAGCACTGCTTAATGATACTGATCCTGCAATCCCTTGGTGTTGACCAGAAGTTGGGTGGGAGAGGGGTCAAGTTTAAGGCCGACTGATAGAAGTAGAAATGACTGCCCCTTTCAAGTCAAACTAGGCGAGCAATTTCTGCTGGCTTGCTCAATCTAGGATGCAGCTGCAGTCCATGCTATTTAAAAGCAAATGTTTACAGGAGAGAAACAGTTTTCACAAGGCAAACAATTTTCTCTAGTTCTAACAGATTTTCTAGTTATTGATCAGCACAGCTACTCCTTGAAAGAGAAAAAAAGAGCTCACTGGGGTGAGCAGCAAAGTGGCAGAATTTACACTGTATTAATTTGTATGATACCAACAGTATACTCAATGGTATTGCTTCCAGTCATATTACATAGCTGTAGAAATTTCAAGGCTGACTACTGTCATTTCTAGGGGCTATAGCAGCTGCTGGGGATTGCCAGAGTGAGGATGACCTGGATTCACCATTTTCTTGCATAATTCCTCAGTTGCAAATTTCTAATAGGGACAAGAATCTGGCTTGAAAGTAGTTCTCTTCTGTGTTGTGCACACCATGCAGGAATTGATGTAGCCACGGGAAAAGGGGAAAACTGACAGCTCTTCAAGAATAACTAACTGGAGATCAGACAAACAAGTAAAAGAGATTTTCTCCTATTCAATGTTTGTGGAAGAACAGGACAAAAAAAACCCACCTTTTTTGTTTTTATTTTGCATTTACAAGGAGCTCCTTGAGTTTTTACTTCTATATAGTTTTTTACTCTTTAGTCATGTGCCTGTTTTAGACAACATTTTGCATCAATAATTCCCCCAATCCTGCAGGCTGCTGCATGTGGGAAGACCTGTGCTCCCATGTGGAGTCTCACCATTTTTAATGGTGTGCTGTATGGGCAAAGGCAGTTCTCCCTGGAGAGAAACTTTCAGCTTGAGGTGCATTAGTCAGTCTTCCCTTGTTTGTATTGCACTTGCGGGCAAAAAAAAACCCAGGAAGATAAGAGGTAGCAAAGAAGTGAAAGCCACACATGCATCCTCATCCACATGCACGTGGAAAAACCAGAATAGACATTAAAAGGAGCTTTTCTGGTTAATTTTTGTGTTCTCTAAATTATGAGCTAACAGTATCCCCTTGTATCCTGAAACAGCATTATCAATTGCAACATCTTACAGAGAGAGATTTCTCATTTTCCCATGTTTTGATTTCTGAGGTTAGAGCTACAGTTATTTTATATGTACATTTTAATTTTTTATTCATATTTACTATTGAATCATAGTTTTACATTCATATGAAGAAAGTCAAGGACAGTTCTCTTTCAGTTGAAAACATTATTTCTTTAAAAATCTGGCTGCTGTGTTCTTTGATTTATTGCCTTGTTGGACAAGATACCAAGTCTCATGCCACAATATGCCTATTATGAACGGGGATGCTTTTTTCTCCTTTCTCAGTGAGAGATAAATCAGAAGAGCTTGCATTTTCAGAGGATAAGTTACAGTTTCTGAATATTATATTAATTATCTCAGCCAGTGCACTTGAGACACTGTGCCTGCCTATTTAATTGCCTTGCACAAGCTGTAAGTCTAAGTTCTTTTATTGTCATGCAGACTGTATAATCACCTGTGCAAAGGAATGTGAAAATTCTACTTAGTGAAATCCCACCTCTTATTTGTACCAGTCACAGCAATCATAGATGGAAGCCAATGTTTTTAGAGAGATCATTTTCTGGGGAAAACAGATGGGACAGACTAAGAGATAATAGTCACATATTATGAATTTGGGGTATATTTTTGTTTCCTGATTGAAAATATATCAATTCAGAAATATAACTTGGTATATTTAATAAAATTGTCTGTAACATGAGTGCCAGTTTGCTAGAAATATGCAGACCCACTTCCAGCTATTTGTGTTCTAACAATTTGTGGCTCCCTCTATTAAATTTAGGTGAATATTTACAACTCAGAAAAAATTACATGCCAGAGTTTTTGACTCAGCCAGACTCAATGTGATTTTTCAGCCAGTAGCCCTCAAAACACGATCTAGATGAT
Organism: Toxostoma redivivum; assembly: GCA_013397375.1. Classification (NCBI taxonomy): domain Eukaryota; kingdom Metazoa; phylum Chordata; class Aves; order Passeriformes; family Mimidae; genus Toxostoma; species Toxostoma redivivum. The sequence goes on from VXBI01013800.1 coordinate 8,021, forward strand.
ACAGATCCTGATCATAGCTTCCTTTCAGTCGTATCCTTTACCCCAGAGACCTGGAGAAGTGGATGCCTCTTTTTACAAGGACACCTTTAATTGCTGGAAAATATGATGTTCTGTAAAATAGCAGGGGACTTGTTGCTAATTTGTCTAAATTGCCTTAAATAGTTATTTTGTCTAGAGAAGAAAGAACTCAGGGACTGTCTACTGCTCTATTGGTCTTGCTGTTGGGAGTGAAACAATGCATAGTAAGTCAGCTCCAAAATATGTGTGCACAGAAAATAGAGTGGAGAGCAAAGAGCCAAAAAAGCTCTGTCATTGCTTGCATCTGAACTTGATGAAAATTTTTTTAAAAATCTGCTAATATTTAATAGAATGAAGACTGAGATATTCAAACAAGGACTAAGCAAATGTTCTGAGCCAGGTAAATATCTCTATGACTGATACCACAAAAGCAGCTGAGCTGATCTTATGTAGCAACAAAGAAAGGTATGAATATATCTTTAGGACTGTTATACCCCTAGCCGTCCTCCCACAGAAAGACCCTATTAAGTCAAGGTAAATTGCACCAACTGCCTTAAAGTGGTGCCTGTCTGTTCTAATTTTTTTGATACAGCAAGTTGAAGTTTAGTGTGATAGTGATAGTACTGACCTATTAAGGCTGAAACTGATAGGAAAATGCAGTTGTCACTTACAGCTTTGTTATTGTGTTGCAACAGAAATGTTCTTTTCTTGAACATTCTTGCTTGAAAGAAAGGTAGCTGGCCCCTCCTTTCACTGTCCAATTAGATAACATTAGTACGTTTGGCTATAAGGATGCATTTTAATGGGGCTCTTTTTAAAATGCATTTGACAGCCTGAAGACACTACCAGAACAAATTAGTGATGCTTAGTGCTGCATTTGAACAGTACCTTTTCAATTGCTTTGAAAACAGTCACTCCACACTTTTAGTGGTTTATCACAACTCAGTACAACTTTGCAGTCATTTTATTGAAACTGGCTCAGTTACTTTTCCCTTCTTAATTTTTTTTGTGTGAATTTCATGTTCATGGAAGATGCCAAATTAAAAGCCCTGGATATTTTTCCTTATATTTTTTTTTCAGTGGACATTCCAAGTAGCAGCAATGAGAATTCAGTGTTTGCTGCCCCAGAAATGTGACATTTAGTCAACCAGCCAATGGAAGGAGAAAGTAGTTCAGACATATGCAGGCTGGTTGTTTTCCTGTCCTGCTCATGCTGCCTCGGAAGGAGCACTGCAGTGCTCTGTGGCATTCATGACAAGTCTTTGGCTTTTCCTCACACAAGTTTTCCACATCTGTCACTTGTTATAGGAAAGTGTTTTGCAAAGTTTGATTAAAAGTGCTGTAGATGGCTATATAGGAATGAGTTTAAAAAAGCAGTTGAACATGATCTTGAAGAAGAAAATGGGCTACCTGCCTTAATTTGTTTACTTAAACAATCTATTAAACTCATATTCTCAATGTCTGTTATATTTATTTTACTAAAAGCTCTCTGCTAATATTCTCTTTAGCTTAATATTGAAAGTTGTTAGATGGTGATCAAGTCCTCCTGGAACACTTTATAAAGCCAGGTAAATCCAGGACATGGCTTCTGTTTTATGTATCAAAACATGCAGATATCTGAGGGTACAGAGTATTTCCATGTGTGTTCAAGTGACTTAGGATCTAGCATCTCGACTGATAGGAACATGTTGTTCTAGTGCAGGCAGGACTTCAGGTTCAAAGAGGTGTATTTTTGCAACCATGATATAGCTGGTGTCAAGCTTTGCTTCTCTCATCCACTCAGAATTCAATTGTGTAAACTTTACACCTGAGTACTTGGACCATGAACAATTTATTTGAAGATGTCAGTCAAAGAGTCAGCAGTACAAATACTTCCAAATGCACCTGCAATTGATTTTGCAGATACAGAAGGAAAACTGTCTTTCAGTGCAGATGAAAGCATACAAATTTTGTTCCTTAATTAAAACTTCAGGGGTCTTGTTATTTCAAGTTTTGGGTTTTTTTTTTTACATATGCATAGGGCTGGAATAAGAGGAACAGAAGATTTTTAAAGCTTCACTTTAGGTGAAACATCCAGGCGGGAATTATGACATAACATTATCAGTAGATTCACAATAGGTTTTTTCTCAAGACTTGAGATTTAGATTCCCAATCTAGTGATACAATTTGCTCCTATACTTAGTTGATCCAGTAAGAACTAGGTGAGGCTTACAGAGCATTTTTTTGGCACAAAAGTGTTAATGAAAGCAGCAGGAATTTGTCTACCATCTGGCTTGTGAGCCAGGGAAACCATGGGTCAAGACCAGGGGTAAAGGGGGCAAGGCAAAGCAGAGGTCAGAGCTCAGCTATTTAGTCCTTCAGTTTGTAAGCTCTTGGATCAGGAGAATATTCATTTTTCTCAGGTTATCAGTGTGTTAGCATTGAATCTTGGTGCACTGAAGTACCCAGGAATGTACCTTCCTTTGCTAGGAAAGCAGAATGGTGCAAACCTACAGAATACACCAGATCTGCATTAAAACAGGAAAAGGTAATTTGTTCAATACGTTCAGGGGACTTTGCTTTCGTGTAGCTGTCTGAAAGATGAGGTCTTTGGTCTTAGGCTGCTGGCTTAGCTGAGTCCTACAGCTCTGTGTGTACGCATGGGCTAGAAAATGTGGCAGGTATGTGTTATGCTGTCCAAAACCCTGGAAATGGATTTGGATAAAACATTCTTATCTTCAAGTCTTGGAGTGTAGTTTAGTGTTGCTGTGCACAGTTAAATAGCTCTCAGGTTTCAGATGAGAGCTGTCTGTATTTTGCCATGAGGCATGTGTTGCAAGAGCGTGTAAATCAATCTGGCGTCTCACTGTAAGAAAGGTGCTTCATTTAAATTAAACCTATGCCCCTAGCGTCTTTTAATGGCAGACTAATGAAACAGAGATGGTTTGTGTAACTGGGGAAGCAAATACGAGCAAATGGTCTCATTTGTGATGTAAAAATGTCGACACAATTTACTAATAGTAGCTAAAATATTAAATATCTCAAGAAACTTCCTCTCCAGAAAACAAATTGGCATTTTGGGTGCAATCCAGCTCATTCTAATGTGGATTTTCAAGACAAGGCTGCTTCCTCATCCTGTCAGAATGTTCTCATTTTCTATTTCTTTATATAAAATGTCTGCTTTTCAGATGTCTGAGAGTCAGTGGATGCCGACAAAGAGGATTTCCTGGATACCTGAAACCAAAAGTTTAGTTTTTGTCCCCATAGTAGATTAAACACAATATTTACCTTTTCTAAATCTCTTGTTTTTAAATGAATTTACCATTTTTATAGGGAAGGGAA
>VXBI01013800.1:11517-150074 GCA_013397375.1 Toxostoma redivivum
GGAAGGGAAGGGAAGGGAAGGGAAGGGAAGGGAAGGGAAGGGAAGGAGAATACCTTGTTCAAAGCAAGAAAGCTTCAGAAAATAATCTGACTTGCAATATGCATAATACAAGATTAATTTATATTTTTGAAACCTTATTCATCATGCTTCTAAGTGCAGCCTTTAATAACAACATATTAAATAAGTAGTGGTAAATGCATGCTGAAATAGTCCTATGTATGCATTAACATGAATCTGTTCAGGCCAGACGTACAGACTTTATAATTGCTGTATTTATGAAGTTATAGACAAAGAAATGAATTATACTTGTTTGCTGATATTAAGACATTGCTCAATAGCAGTAGTCCCTGAATAGGCAGAACATTTCCAAAACCAGATAAATGCTCCACAGTTACATTTAAAAAAAAGTGTGCCCTGCGTTTAATAGATTCATCACAGAAAATGGGTTTTAGAGATCCATTGGTTTTCCAGAGTAATGTTTTTCTTAATAAAATTTTGAGTTTTTTAAAAGAGAAAAATATCAACATTTACAACTGACCACAGTTCACAGTGGTTTCTTAGAAATTCAATTTTAAACTTGAAAAAGAAACTGAGAAGGCAAGATTGATGTTGCCTGTATTACGTAGAACTTGGACACTGTCTCACAGAATGTGAAAATAATTATCTGGCAGAAAGAAGATATCTGTTGATGTTCAATTGTCTTGTTAACTATTTTTGACTCATCATAGAGAGAATATTGAGGTGATAAGGTGAGGGTGTGATTCAGTAATTCTGAAAATGACATAGGAATCCCAGCAAACAATCAAAAGAAGCCAAGACCCCAATGTGATGTTGTATGCAATACAACAATGTAATTCCTGCATGCTTACATCTGCCATTATCAAACATTATCAAACAGAAGTAGGCAGATGGAATTATCTCAAATCTACAGTGGCATTGACTCAAGTATTGCTTGACCATTCCTTCCTGTCTTGTCTCTTCACAAAGGGTACTAAAAACCAGAAAAACTGCTCTGAGAAGAGTTACAAGGAACATTGAACGAAAATATAAAAAGAGCCATGCTTAATCCATTAGTTTTTCAAATATTGTTTATTAAGGGTAAGATTAAAATAGGTGATCTTTTTTTCTTAACCTTTGATTAAGTTGTGGTAACTGGTTGTACATAGCTTTCATCTGAAAAGGTAAAAATAATGAACCAGAACTAGACAAACTCAGATTAAAAGTAATAGCCTGTTGTTTAACAAGTGAGAGTAATTCATCACTCAAATATTTTGTTAAAGGAAAGAGTAAAGCATCCACATCTTGATTGTAAATCAAAGGACACATTTGTACTTGATCCACAGTCATTCATTCCCGACTTTTGGTTGTGGTGTTACAATGTTGAGACAAAATTCTCTGCTCCATAAGGCCCACACTCTTGGAGTCCATTAATTGTTTTTGGTTGCTCTGCTTCAGTGACAGCACTCTACACTTCTCTAGTACTCTGATAACTCTTAGTATCTCTTCAAGACAGCAACATATCTAGTGCTATCTAGTGCTAGATACTACATCAGGACTGGAAAACCAGAGTCCATGTGGACAATGAGCTAGTTGTTTCATCCTTCTGTACCTGAGATAACCTTGGGATGGGCCATGCATCAGTCCAAGGAGAGTGATTTTGGCCATGGCTGCTGATTCAACAGCAGAACATATTCCTTAATCTCCCTCGGTTTTCAGCTGCTGTGCAGTTTATCAGGTAGAAAGTACCACTGAGTTCTCTCCTCTGCAAGGGTTTTGACAGAGCCTGGTCACTCTGTGTGTCTCCCCTCCTCTCCACCTTCTGTTTAGTCCCCCTTAAGCTGTGTTTTGTGTGGGAATTTGGGTGTCCTGATCACATGCCATCCAGGGAGCAGCAACCATATTTTTCCCTATAATTTTTGTACTGTTATCTTTTTACCCTCAGTCATCTTGCCAGGAAAGGCTTCAGATATGTTTGTTGGTTTACAATTGCACTTTCAATGGTGCCCACAGTAATAATTGTTCATATTGTTAATGTCCATGGACATCATATGACTGCTGGTATTACCACAGTAGAAAATTCCAGTTGTAAAAGAGAATTAAATTTCAGTGGTGATTTGAAAACATTGCATGAAGTACCTTCAAATGCCTTGTTTTCATTATGTGTGTGCATCAGTGTGCCAGAACTTGTATGCAGTTCACTAGCAAGCCATTGGCTGTTAGAGGTGGCTTCATACAATTTGAAGATTAACATTTGCTAGAATTGAATTTGAAATATATATAGCTACAGCTTTGCCAATGTTTTTAATTGCAAAGAGAGCTATCTTGCTGTCAAGATTTTTGTTTCACTTAGCCATGAAAGGACATTATCTTTTAACACATTTTAAAGACTCTGAAAGTGCTCTTCAGCCACTAGTAATATTAATTAAGTCCAAATAGGAAATGGTTTTCAGCCTCCTCAGAAATTTTTCTTGATTGCCTTTTCTACATGGGGATTAACCCAAGAATATTCACCTGTTTTCAAACTGGAAAAATTAGAAAATCAGATAGACTGGTTCTCATTCAGGATAAACATCAATGTTATGTGAAAGGGGTCATGAAAGGGGAAGCTTATTCTCTGTCTCAGGCTTAAAAGTGAAAGTCACACCATACAAAATAAGGGGACCCCAACCTATCCTGCCCTTGTTACTCTGTTTCTGGTCATGCTTATCTCAGAATGACTGAAAATACATTATTTTGGCCAGTGATCTGAGCAAAAAAGGTTGGGATGCAAATATTATCTCTGAATATATTTTTTTGGTTTCCCTCCAGATTCCCCCCCAGCAGAGGGGAGTTCATTCTCATGGAAGCATATCTACATTTTGCACAAATTTTTGGCTTTGAGCAGTTGGTATATTTGTGACAGAAAGCCATTTTAGCAGAATAATTCCCACCAACTCCAATGTTGATCTTTTGGAGGGTAACAACAGACTCCAATTCTATCAGAAATTCCACCAACAAATATAAAACTAGAGAGTTGAAAGCATATATTTTCAAATATTTTCTCTAATCTGAGAAAGAGAATTTGTATCTCTCATTGCCTTTTGTCTTGCTTCTACAAATAAGCCAGATTTCTTCTTCTTACTTTGAAATGTCATTATTTTTCTTCCTTCAGCTGCTCTAAGCCAGCAGAGTGAAACATCTCCATATTTTTTAAAAGAATATATAAACTTCGTTTTTTGAATCTTCCTGCCTGGTTCAAAATAGTCTTTATATATAATTGTCTTAACTATTCTTTTGTTCCAGTGAGATGAAATGGCAACTTTTATATGTAAAAGGCCAGATGAATCTTTCAATTTAAGATTTCCCAACTATAGAGCATGAGAGCTAAAATGAAATTAATAACATGAGAGAGAAGTGCATTATTGTGCTATTGTATTTGAAGTGCAGGAGAGCTGACAAGATGGGTAGCACTTGTAAAATGTAGGGATAGATATCAAAATGTTCACCACTGAGTATCTTCAGCTGTGCACTCACCTCCTGAAATGGGAATAGAAATTGTCATGTAAATAAATTTATTTTCTTTAAAAATAATTTGCTTTTAACTCATGATTTTGTAGCATCCATTGCTCTAAATTCCTACAGCTATAGTTATGCAGTTTGTAAAACACTACTCTGCTCAGAAACATAACTTTAAAAAGAAAACCAATTGTTCTTCCCAATCATCAAGATAGATTTTTACAGTAGAAAAGCAGTCATCCTTCCCTTTATCTAGGCCCTGTTTCTCTTTTCTGTTTGGTGCTCATTGTCAGCAATAAAACTGAGTAAAATTGCAATGCCATCAACTGGCTCAATAAGAAATGTTGATGTCTAATATTGAAAAGTTTGACCCTGTTCAGCTAAGGGATTCATGACTGAGACTTGGAAAATTGTGTGTGTAATGAGTAGGAAATTGCAAGAAACAGTGTAGTTACTAGATAAGAGCAAGAAATAATAAAATTTTAAACTTCTTTTCTTCTGAAATTCAAATGTATGGCATCTGTGTGCATGCACATGTTAATAGATGTCTGAATATTGCCCTGTGTGGCTATAACTGCTTGGCTTGCTACATCTGCCTGTTCTTGGGACTGTATTTCTGATGGTGTAAAGAGCTTGCAAGTCCTAACAGGGTTTTGGGGTATCTTTGAGAAGGAAAAAGTGGATAAATTTACACCAGATCTCTGTGTTAAGAGGTTAAGAGATATTTTAATGGAGAAAGGGTATCAACTGAAAATTTTTGTCTGGAATCTCTGTGTCCCTTAAGGTGGCAGGATGGCAAACAGTTTTCTCTGGACTCACAAGAAACAGCTCTGTACAGGCCTTTTTTGGCAAGACTTTGGGATGCCATGTTCCCTGAGAGGTCGTGTACTTTTATCTGCCTACCTGGGCTAGAGCTGGGCTTTTTCCTTTTTTTGACTGACATTTAAAAGAAAATACAAAACATAGTTTTATAACAAAACCTGTTAGGAAAAAATTATTTCAAACTTTAAATGTAATTATTTTAATGATTTAGCTTTTTAAATGTTTTAGACTTCAGTTTTCCAACAAAATTCTTTATTCAGTAAAATAGGTGGGGTTATTTCTTAAAGGTGTCTCATGCAATTAATTAGAATTTCTACCTATCTCCGAAATACACATCTGTGGATTAAATAACATTCCTAGAAGGCTTCACTATGCTTTTTCACACTGATCTAGCATATTTACTTGTTCAGATTATTCTTAAATGGTGCTATACATGCGAATGAACCCATCATGATTTCAATGAATACCAAAGCAATTAATAATGATTAAACACTTACATTAAATGTCATTCTCTCACATGTATTTCAGTTAGAAAAAAATTCTGGCATCTATTTTTATTTGAAGAGAGTCACATTGCCCACAGAAAATTTCAAGTGCATACTCAAAGTTTAGCAATTAGCATAGTTCAGAAGGCCAGAAACAGAACAGACAGTGAGAAGTGGTTTGGAATTTTGGTTATTTTATAGGAGGCATGTGCTTTCTCAAGCTGTTTCTTTCCTGGAATCAAGATGAAAATCAAAAAATTTATTTTCCAGCCTTTTGAAGAAGAGAAGAGATAAGAAATGTTTCTTTGTTGCTGTTGCCACATTTGGTTGTGAAAACCAAGAATGGGAGTTTGAGTGCAATCACTCCCTGGGTCTTTTGGCAGTTCTGAGGTGTCAAAAGAATTTTGCTCTGTTTAGCATGTCATAGTGGGTGTTTCAGCTGTCACTTCTGAACCAGACTGCAGGGCTAGTGGAGGCCCCCCTACTTTCCCTTGCCTGATTTATTTTGTGACCACACGTATTTTTCTGTACACAGACACTAATAGTGGGGAGGAAAACAGGAGACAATCAGACCAGTTTCATATATCTTTGATCATATAAAGTACAATAAGTCTTACAATGGGATTGAAAAGAAGGTGAGGATATACCTGTCCCCCAGGGACAGTTTGTTATTTATTTATGACAAAATCTTCTCCAAAAATCAAATTTAAATGGTTTATATTTTGCATTTTGCAGGCCTCACCATTATAGTGGCCTTGGGAACTTTCAAAGTACAAAAGGTAAAACAGTGGTAAGTTCAATACTTGTACAGCACTTCAATATACCTAACCACAAGACTATTGAATTATTTTGCTTTTCTGGCATGATTGTGGACTAGAAGGACACGCAATTGCTGAATTTGTTTCAGTAATTCTGATAAAAGTAAATTATTTACCACTTACTGCCCCATTTACAGGCTTAATAGTTTTTATAATGTATTACCCTGAGTCTTTCACTGCTCAGGATATTCTGGATATTCTCCCTTGCTAAAGAGGAATTAAATACAGCACCTGATGAGGAGGGTGCAGAGCAGATGGGCAAGTGTATAGTGCAACTTCATTGTTGTCCCTCCTTGCATGGCAGTCTTTATGAAAAAGAAACACATGGATTTTTCCTCCCTTTTTTCTCAGGGTATAGCAGGATGACATTAATCTGCCATGATTGAGATATCAGTTTGGTTAGCAGGCACAAAGCAACCTTAAGCAAAAGGGCAGAGCAGCTTGAGAAATGTTGGCTGTTAGTGCTTGGTAACAACCCGATTGAGAAGCCCTGAAGTGGTTCAAATCACAGACTGCCTGCTAAGTGGTCTTTGGGGAGCCTGCTCTGCATCTAATCCCAACGAGAGAAATATGAACAGCAGTAGACTGGAGATCAATGTAGGTGCCTTGCAGGGGATATTAACTACCCCACCTTCACTTCTGGCTCCTGCAGCATGACAACTTTATTCCCAGAGGGCCAGAGGATTCTGCTGGGCTCTGTAACAAAGTCTGTTGAAAGCAGGAGAATTGACATTTTGCTGATTGTCTCGACTGCTTTGACATCTCACAAGCAGTACAAATGATCACTTATGTAAAGGTTATTTGAATAAAGGTAAGATCCCTTGGTGTGACTTAACTGTGAAACCATTCCAGTTCCCTTTAGATGTCCCTCTGAGACTTCTAGTCTCCTAAAATGTGCATGTATTTCTAATTTGCCTGTAGGCTAGGAGAAAGCTGGAATCTGAAATCTGCAGAGCAGACTGAGCTTGCACAATGTACAGAAACTAGGTTTATTCAAAAAGGCTCTTACAGGGTTTTAACCAAGACATGAAAAAACATCTGAACCCTTCATGTGTCAGGGAGCTGAGGTGGGAGCAGCCAGGGAGCTGCTGGAATGGGAGCTCCTGCTGACAGAGTTACAGGGTAAATGAAGGATTTGCCCTGCAGCAGGAGCTTTGCTGCACAGCCCCAGGGAGCTTTGCCCCACTCCCCAGTGTCATGGGGAGGGTTCCTCCAGAAGCTGGGGAAGGGGTGCTTTTGGGAAACAAAGTCATGCAGCTTGGGCTCTCATTTAGCCTCAGTCTCTAAAAGCACTTGGATTATGTTCATAGGATTTTCTCAGCAGCTCCTCCGTGTATCCATAATTATGCTCCTGAGATAAACTGGAACTAAGGGAAGGAGGTTCTGGCCACTTTATTTGCAGAAATGTGCTGACAACCTTTGTAATTTTGCTCTGCTCCTACTTCTAGGCTCCTGAGGGATCATGTGTTGGTTGAAAAATAGCCTGTGAAGTTGTATCATATGAATGTCATGAGAGCCACATCATAGTTAGGTGAACAGATTTCTTATTGCTCCTTCAAAACAGTTTCTCCTATAGTATCAAGGTCTCACCAATATGTTGAAAAAAACCCCACATTTTTATATTCCATGCAATATAACTGAAAAGCTTTGTACCCAAATCATGATAGTCCTTACTTAGGGGGCTTTTCTTACAAGGTTGTGGGCCAGAAATCCTCATTTACTTTAAATACATTAAAACTTTAGCCTACTGCTGTTGCACAGAAAAATGCTCATGGCTCTGGATTTGGTAGCAAGGTTTCCATCAGAAAGGTGGACTGTTTCTATCCGAAGGTCTACACTCTCTACTGTGGGGAAGAGAGCTGGTGGGGTTTTTTCTGTGTATTTTGGTTGTAAAGTTTTGCTAGAGCTCTTTTTTAAAATGAAAATACTGTACCATACATACATGAAGAACATGAGCTGATGCCAAGCTATAGCAGTCATCTGCAATTGCCTGTTGGATTCATACTTGCAGTGTGATTAGTGTATGATGATTTTTATAACAAATTATGAAATGCCAAGTAATTATTAATTATTGGACACTTGTTATACAGTGTTGCCTACCAGTGAGTGACTCCATCTGGTCTGAAACTATTGCAAATACTCTAAAGAAAGACTTTAAGAGTAGGAAGGACTACATAAAATGGAAGGTAAAAGAATGGAAAAATAGTAAAGAAGAACTATTTCCAAAGTATTTTAAAAATTTGCTTGGCACTGAGGTTCAGTGAATTCCTCGTTAGACTTTTCAGAGTCCTGTGAGAGACCAGCCCTCCATGCAGAGCTGATTACATGAAGTTCTCATGTGTTGCAGACTGCCTGGCAACCCATGTTCTCACCAACATATAGGTCCATCTGCAGCTGCAAGAGGAGTGGACTAGCAATCAGGGAAGGAATTATTTCGCTCTCCTCATTGTCATTAACAGACTTTTGTTAGACTTTCTGAATTGAGGAAAAGTAATTATTGTTAACACTGTGAGGAATATTGAATGAGCAACATTGACTGGTGCTGAAGTCACATTTAATGACTCTGCTTTGGTAGAATCTTTATTGGAGCTTTACATCAGGTGAGATTTGTTTCTAAGGGTCCCCAAAATCATTTTGCTTGATCAGCCCTCACCTTTCCCACTTTCCAACTTCCTTGCTTACTGTCATATTTCACCATTTGCCCTCCAATAAGAGCTGGAGGATTCCTTTGCTGGCAATCTTGGCTGACCTCCCACATGTCATCCTAATTTCCTTCTAACAAGGCTTTTCAAATGTAAAGTTGCAATTTAATTGCTGAGAGACATTTGAGGACGAATAGCAATAACAGAAACCAGGTGCTCTGTGGATGTGACTATTTGTCACCATAATCCCATTCAAGTAGAGATGATCAGCTGGTCCAGATTCATGTAAGTATTGCTTACACTCAAAGCTAGGAGGCTTCCCAAGTTCAGAGTGTAAATATTGTTCTGTCTAATTTGAAAAACAGGACTCCACAACCAAGTTGGATCTCTCAAACATCACTGAGTCAGCGTAGAGGAATCCTCCACTTTTTGGGTTTGATTGCGATTTGTTTGATGATGCACTTGTAGGAAGGATTTTACTTCAGTTACACGTCTGCTATCGACAGCCAGCTAATCACAAACATTTGAAATCTTTGGGCCAGGAACTCCATTAGTATCATTTCAGTTGACATGTACTGATTTCCTGAATGCAGTTGAGGATGTGGCAAGTTACACAGACTTGTCTTGCTACTTCTTTTACCTACAGATGGTTAGAGTGGGCAACTTCTATTAAAAGTCCAGTTGTTTTCTTCTCTTGGACCACAGTAAATTTGTAGGTATTCCCCATTTTGTTGGTATTTCCCCTCTTCCTTCTTAACCATTAGTGGGTTTGGTGTTCTTTTTTTTCTTTTTGTTTGTGATCTGTTTTCTTAACCTTCCTTTTAATTCCCTGTTTGACTGATTTGTCTGGGTTTTCTGCAAAAGAAGCAATTTGTTTTTATTCCAAAGCAACATCTGACCACCTTTTCTGCCCTTCTGCTTGTCACCATGTTCCCTGCCAGAGTCAGCAAAATAAATCAGGGAGAAATAAATGTCTTGCTTGTCAGTGCCTTTTCTACTTCCTGCTGTCCAGATTTCAAGGGTTAATTCTTACTTGAATTCATTCTTTAGGAATCCTAAAGAGGGAATTTTTTTCCCATTTGCCTAAACATCCTTCCTTCATTAGGACTCCTTTCCAAATAAAATTATGAATTTTAAGTCTGACCTTACCCAGGGGAGTAATCAAAAAAACTGTTACACCCGAGAAGTGCTTTTATTTTTCCACTGAACAAAACAAATTTCTTTCTTGCTGACATTCAGCTGCCTCAGAAGCAAATCACAATTAACAGGTGAGACTCATATTCTGCAACTTGGTTACCACTTGACAGCAGGATTTTGTCAGCACTTAGCTGCTTTTTCCCTTCCTTGGGGTGGTGTTTCTGGAGGTAATCACCTCATCTATCAATTACAGTGGGTGTCTTCTCAACCAGGGTTGAGACTCTGCAGACTCCTGTCACTGTGAATAGTCACACTCATACCAAGGGAAGGTATTTTCTGGTGTTTTAGGAGAGTAGCAGGTGCAGAAATTTCATTTGGAGCACTTCTACCACCAAAGGAATGACAGACAGAGGAAGAACTGAACGGGAAAACGTGTGAAGAGTTCAAGGAAATGGCAAGTTTACTCAATGCTTTTTGAGGCCACTTCCAAAAACTCTGGCCCTTGCCCAGGATAAGCCACCCACTTGCAGTTTTCTGCATGTAATTTCTTATGCTGCAAACTGATCAGAAAGTCAGGTGTGGCCAAGTGCAGCTCCTTTAGATGTGTGCAGCTAATTTAAATAAACTCAGTGGTTGTCTGGACACCAGAAAGACAAGTAATTTAATTGCTGGCAGTTTTCTGACAGTAGGACTAATATTTTTCAGTGTTCTAGCTGCACACAGCTGTCTCAGCTGAGCACCTGTGGCCATCTTCACCCTCGCAGCAGATATGAGCTCACAGTCCCCGAGAAGCCCCTTGGTTCAGTTTGTGGCTTGAAGCTAAGATGACAGATTCCAGAGAATGATCCAGACTTTCAGCAGATGCAACTAGTGAGTAATATCTATTCTAGTGCCTATCATGCACGAATCCTGGCTTTCTGCTAGAAGTAACGCTCTGTTTTTATGTATGTATTTTTTATTTGAGTCCTTGGCACACAGGGACTGACTGGAGTCTTTCATATTCCAGAAAGCGAGCAGCAAAGGCAGAATGTAGCAGTTTTCTCTCAACTAACAAACTATGCTTTTGTTGATTTCTTGTTTATTTTGCTTCTGCGTTAAAATGTGGTGCTTAAAGAACTCCATTTTAATTGCAAATGAAAGAAACATAGCCTTCTTGCTTCCGTGGGAGTAACGCCCGTCTTCCAAGAATGACTGTGAGGAGAAGGCTGTTTTGTCTTTCTCCTGGGGAGCTCAGGGGAAGGTGCGGGGCAGGGATGCTCGGCGGGGCGTGCGGAGCTCGGTCACTCAGCGGGCGCGGGAGGCTCCCGCCACCGGCACCGGTATCAGCACCGGTAACGGCACCAGCACCGGTATCAGCACCGGTAACGGCACCAGCACCGGTATCAGCACCAGCACCGGCCCCCGCCCCGGCCCCGGGACCGCCGGAGCGGAGCGGAGCGGAGCCAGCGGGGCGGTGAGCGCCGAGCCGCGCCGCCTCCCGGCCCGCAGCAGCTCCGAGCAGCCGGGGCGGCTCACGGGGCCGGGCAGGCGGGCTCAGGGCCGCTGTCCTGTGTACCTGATTGCTCCATAACCTGCTTTCCCTTCCCCTCTCTAAGACCTGTGTTTGTTGCCATAGCGAGATGACACAGCTCAGACTTGCTTGTATCTGACACAAGTCTAAATAAAAATAAGGGTAGAGCAGTTCTGCATAGTCCTAGAGAGAATCATCGTCTTCGGTGTTTGCATCTCATCCACTGAAAATTGATACTCTTAGGATGGCACTCCATCCTTACTCCCAAGGATCACACATTTTAATCCACCCTGGAGAACTGCACTGGAGGGACTGGAGCTTTTGGGACATGACAGAGAGAGAGGGAACACAAAAAGAAGATGCAGAAACAGAGAAAATGTAATTCATTTCCTGGCTGAGAAGGGTAAATGGTGTGGGAAGGAGGAGAAGAGAAACATACCCGTACTTCTGGCAATAGCACACATACTATGAGCTCTCCAAGGCAGAGGAGAGCAATACCATAGCCTGTGAATGCTGGTGAGAGCCAGGGAAAACAGCAGTCTGAGTTTTCCCAAGCTACTCAAAGAAAAACAGAAGGGAAAGAATCAATAACAAAGTTTAGAACCTGGTGTTGTTGACAGGATGAGCGCATAAAAAACGGGATGTTTTAGTAAAATCATGTTTACAAAAGGTGTTACCTTCCTTGGACCGATGAACTTATTCTATCCTCTGTTCTTCGAACCAATCCATAAAAATGTGTCTACTTCTGCAATAAATCGCTTCTTCTACTTTCTATAAAAAGTCTGTGTTACTGTGTTTCTTCACCACTCCCTAACCTTTCAGCAACAATAGCCAGGAAAGAAGGACATGCTTTCCCCAGGACTTGAGCTAGCAGTGATGGATTTCTGGACCTCTGGAGAGCTTTAACACAGAAATTGTGTGCGGCGCATTTGTATCCTAGGGGTCTAAGAAAAGGCTTGGGTATGATTCATGCGCCCTGCAAGTCTGCAACTAGACTTTCCTATCTACCAGAATCTTTCTACATAGTTTTTAATCTAAATACCAGTAGAAATGCACACTATGACCTGTCTAGCTATCTCCTTTCCTGGTTTTGCCACCTAGAAAGGATCAGAGGCAAGATTTTGCTCACCTCTGTTAAATCACCACCTTCATTTCTGACAGTGCCATGAAGGGAAGACCACATAGGCAGAACAAGTGAGCTAGTAAGAAGAAAAACAGTCAAATATCTCCTAAAAAGAAAGATAAGCATCCAGGTACAGAAGGCATTGATTGTGCTGCCTGCATGATCAATGGGAGTTTTGCCAATGACACAAATGGAAGTGAATTGGCAGGAAAGAGAATGGGAAATATTTGCAAAGAAGTGCTTCAGCTTTGCATGTGTAGAAGAAAAAGCAGCTGCATTAGCAACCGTCCCATTAGAAAGTGCTCAAGGAAATGGAGATTCATTGCTTCTATCTTCCAGACATTAATTGTACATTTTTACTCTAACTTCCAATTAGAACATTTAATCGGTCTGCACCCCTTTTTTCCCCCACCCTTGATGCAATGCAATAAGCTCAAGATAGAATTTAAGTTCAGAAGAGTGTACACAGCAGAGTGTATGAGGGTGTTCTTTCTTCAGAGACTGACTAAGACTTCAGAAGTCCCTCCTCTGTAAGTGCTGGCCTGTGACATGGGCAAACCAAAAAGTGATGCTGTTGTCAGTGCAGAGAGACCCCAATCAAACATGACCTTCAGTGCTGCACATACAGCAGGGGAGAGGTATCAATCCTCAGCCATCTCTCTCAACCACATCTTTGCCACTACCCAGTTTGCAAAAGTTTTATGAAGACTTACCAAACACAATGGGTGGGATGTTAAACTCAATTTGCAAATTTGGATGCCCCTTCTGAAAACCTGATTCCTGATGGTAAAACTTTGTGTTGAAAGATACAACAGTATAAGTGGTCCCTGACTTCTTGTGTTGGCAAATGAGCAGTGAGTGCTCTGGAGGTTACCCTGCATGACCTACCACTGATGACTTGAAAGAGTGACTTGGCAATTGCAGCTGAAAACAAAACTTGTCAAAATACCAGGTACTGTGTTAAATTTGAGCTTTCTGGATTGCCAGGAAGTTTTCCTGATGAATTAGAAGCATATTCCATGACTCTACTAATCATCTAAGTTTCCATATGTGATATCCTCTTCATTAACCAGATTTGTTCCTTTATCTCAGTTCTCTGAAATATCAGTTTTGCTGAACTACTAATTCTTACTTTCCAACAGTCAGTTGTGAAAAAATCTGGTTTTGAAAGTATTGCTTTCCTGTGCGCTGTCTCAGCCTTTTGCAGTAATGATATCCCAAAATACTTCTGTAGACAAATGTCTGCCCTTTATTTCAGAAGCAGATGCTCCTTTTACTAGTGAAGGGACAACTTCTTCCATGGCACCTTCTTTGTCAGTCACATGACAAAATAAAGCAATACTCAAATATGGTTGCAGCAAAGATGTCTGGTGTGTAATCTTCTTCTCTGTCGTGTAAACAGTATATTTGTGGGGTTTTATATTAAATACCTTCTGAGTATAGAAAATGGAATCGTTGTACCAGAAAAGAGCAATAAATAAGAGTATTATGAAGAACTGGGTAGCCAGAGGATTAAAATAGATTAGGTAATAGAAAATTGGGTGAAATGTAATTGCACTTAAGGAGGAGTGATATGATCTTTTCATGTAAACTGGGAATTCATAGGTTTGAAATGAAAAAGGAGAAGAAAATCAAAGTCTGTTATTCAATAACAGTGTCCCTGTAAGCAATATTTATCATGCAATTGTGAAAGACTCAGATTTGGTACTAATGCAGCATATGAAGCATAATCAGAATAAAAAGAGGAAAGTATAAAAGTCATTGTATAATATAGATTATTTAAAATAGTTCTGGCTCTCTGTGTGCTAGAAACATTTAATAAAATTAGAATTCGTGCAGGGAATGAGGATGACCAGAGGAATAGATGTTAAAACAGTTGGTTGGTACAGCTGAGCAGACTGGTTGGGTGGAAACTGGGAGAGCATATGATAACGCTCTATAAATGCATAAAGGACATATGTAGTCAGAATAAGAAGAGCTATTTAAGCAAAAGAATCATATAAGCTCAGAACAAATAAATACATATTTTAAGATGGAAATCAGAGGAAAAGTGTCTCAATTGTTGGTGAGATTGTAAAACAGCCTCACATAAGAGGAATTTCAGCAGCCTGAATATGATGAGTTTATGAGAAGTTTATAGTATGGCTGCAGAAGTGGCAGAATAAAGGACCTAAAACCTTCCTCTTCCAGTTCACATACTCTGTTTTCTCACTTTCACATACAGATCAGTGGAGACAACAAAAATGTGCAAATGAACAGGAACCTCGAACCAACAGTCCAGCTCTAGTCCACACCCATCCATGCTCTGGCAAGATGAACTGGCCATAGCCAGATAACCATGCTCATGACCATGGCTTTTCTTCAGACAGTGTGTAAGGAGTCACTGTCTGTCACCAGGGAGTAAATGGTGTGAATCACTGTCTTCCAGTTAAATGTCACCACTGCTGCAATATCTCAGACAGCCACTTATAGGAGGCATCCTTGGTTTGGGCCCAGCAGCAGAAGCCTGTGCTGCAAAAAATAGACACAGCGTCCTCCCTCTGCTTTACACCAAACTGCTACAAATGCAACACTCAGTTGCTAATGTGACAAATGACAAATTCAAACTCTGTTTAACTGATTTGAGTCTATTCCATAAAGTTTCTTGTCAAGATAGCAACTTGCTTCCCTGCAACAATTTCTGTCACAGAAGAATCTAATCAGAAAAGAGCCTGGGACAGGAGTAATAGAAAATTATTGGTTTATAGTAAAATACTTGAAATATTTGCACTGACCCTGCTGCTGGCTCTCTGAATAATCAATCCCTGCCTTAAAACAGGTAATTATTTTCTTCTGTGTCACATGAAAAGTGCCTTTCTCGTCTTGCATCACAGATTTTCAATTCTGATTAAGTTGCAACCACAATTTCATGTGAAGAATTGTACTTTCTCAGAACAAAGCAGTTTTCTACTGTACACTGTAAATGTGTTCTCCATGGCTGAGTCGCAAAAGCTGCAATTCACCCTCAGCACTCAGTTATGCATAGCGTGTGGGGAAAAGCACTGCATTAAAATGACAGGATTGTCCTCAGGTTCTGAATATTATACTAAGCATGCTTTGGCATCTTATATTTAGAGTGAGTTATTTTATGCTCGTTTCCTCTTGACGCAATTTAGTTGATAGCCAAATGCAGTCACAAAACCACTTGTAAATAAACACCTTGTTACAGATTACAGTGTTTTCAGTCTCATGGTTCTTGGGCTCAGTCTATCAGCCAATAAAATCTGCCAATACTGTATATTAACGTCTGTCATGTTTAAGTGTTTTTATACATTAATAGACCCAATTGTAATTTCACCATATAGGCTACACATTCCTGGATATACAGCATATATGAGATAAATAAGCTGTCCAAAGAAGACATTTGTATTGGATGCTCACTGTTGGTTTCTTCCCATACTGCCCTCAGATGCAGAAGCTGCCCTGGGAGATGAATGTGCCAGGATAAGTTATCTAGGGCTCATAAAATCTTTTTTAGAAGATTGAAATAAAGTCAGTGCTTGCAAAAGACAAATCAATTGTGACATTTCTGAATAGAGTGCGATGCATTTAATTAGCACAAGACATACTGGCAAATGCTGAATTACCCAATAAATCACTGAATGCTGGAACCCATACAGAGCTGGGAATCAGCTGTCTTGTGAGATGTACAGCAAGTGATAATAGGAAGTTCTGGCCATTTCTCCTCCATTTTTTGCTAAATTTCTTCCATTTTGACATTTCCATGCCGGACCATTTTAATTATTTTGAAGCATCAAAGAATTTCTCCAGCCTAATCTGAGAAACCTGTGCCATTATCTGCATCTGCTGAGGAATGAAACACACATTTTACGATATGCTACAGGTTTGTTCTTCAGTTGGAGACAAATGGTAGTAGTTTAGCCCCTAGGGATAAAGTATTTACAAGAAAATGTACAAAGCTGTTCTCAAGGGAAAGTGTTGTAGTGACAACTGACATTGGCCTTGATGTCTTGGGTTGTCCCTGTGTGATGAGCAGAAGGAGCTCCAGGCTTTTTGCATCTGTGAGAAAGGGGAGCAGAGGAGAGGCTGAGCTTCAAGATCTACATGTGCTGTCGTGCTTGAACATCCTGGCCAGCAGCTCTGTTCCCTCCAGCAGAGTTACAGCCCTGTCTGGATGCATGTAGGCAGAAGTGCTGACCTTATTGCACCATCCCTGTGCACTCACTCTGCCCTCACAGAGCTGCTGACCCACCTGGTGTGTGACAGGAGTGCTTTGGTAGCTATTTAACAAAACTTGTAATAATGTGTAAAAAGTCTTTCCAAGTGTTTACAGTGCTCTCACCACCTTCCTACCGAATTCCTTCCTTTTATTTCATTTCCCTGTGCTTCACTTTCAAATATTACAAAAAATTTGGTAGCTAGGGTGGTTTTCCAGAGACCTGAGCACCTGAGGTACTTAAGAAACAAGCCACAAAAACAGACCAAACAAAAACTCCAAAAAAACACAACAACAACAAAATCAAACTCCAAATAAATTCTTAAGATCCTAAGATGTATATATGTGCTTTTTTCTTTATTTTGCACTTAGTATATTTGTATTTATATCAGATTCTTGTGTGCTTGTTGCTAGAAAGTTTAATCAGCTTTAAAATAGAGTTGTTTAATGAAAAGTGGTTTTACTATTTAAAAAACTTAGCTTTAGGCAAGACTGAGCTATCTTTAGGAATAAAATACAAGACTTGCACAACAGTACTGCTAACATTGTGCCTACAGTGAAAGAAAATTGTGTATGTAGCTACAGGCATGTGATAAGGATTTTGTACTCATTAGATAGCCTGTGATTTTTAAAATTTGGCATTTCACAATATATCACCAAGCAGGAGTGGCCTATAGTCTCTGTCCAGCATCTTCTATTAGGCAAAAGACTAGAACACAGCCTCTTCTTAAGAAGAAATCCAAATTGGTTTGTATGTTGCTTGTATTTGATACTTATTTAAATCTGTATTTATCACCAGAGTAAAAATCTATATAAATTTAGCTTCACTGCCTAATTTCTCCATTTCTTCTGGCCGAGTATGTTCAGTTCAACATTGACATAGAATATTTTGTAACCCATCTTTCTTCTGCAAAGAGTTAATTTTCTTGACAGTTTTACATGGTCCCATGTTTATTTTCAACCTAGTAGTTATCATAGCCCTGCAACAGATAATCTAAGCCACTCTAGCAATCTTACAAAGGAGAGGTACAGTTCACATGACACTTTAGTCTTCTTATCCTAAGGAGTCTGCAGGATGTTCACTGGTGCTGGTTGAGATTGCCCAGGAGCAGAAAAAAAATAGAAAAACATTATCCAAAAAATACTCTTTTGTTTCTAGTCTGTTCTTATAATGTCAACAGCCTCCAGCTTTTGAAAATTATTTTAATTGTTATGAGAATCCTGGAGAGGAGAAGGTTCAAAGGAGACCTTATCACTTTTTGCAACTCCCTGAAAGGAGGTTGTAGCCAGGTGGGGGTCAGTCTCTTCTCCCAGGCCATCAGTGACAGGACAAGAAGACACAGCCTTAAGATGCACCAGGGGAAGTTTAAATTGGGCATTAGGGAGAAGTTCTTCACAGAAAGGGTGACTGGACATTGGAATGGGCTACCCAGGTATGTGGGAGAGTCACTGTCCCTAAAGGTGTTTAAGAAAAGAGGTGGCATTGAGTGCCATGGTATATTTGACATGGTGATGTTGGGTCATAGGTTGGACTCAATGACCTCAAAGGTCTTTTCCAACCTAGTTTATTCTGTGATACTATGAGTAATTAAGTCTGAAATTATTGTTGTAAATAATGGTAATAAATGAATATATACAATCATTCTTACTTGTGGAAAATTCCAGCAGAATAAATCACAACCCTTGAAAATCATATCCTAGTACTTTAAAAGTAAGGAAACCAAGATCAAAGCAGCAATCTGGTAGATAGGTAAAAATAAGAGAGGTAAAACCATTCTATGCCCCCTCTACCTTCTTGTGCTTAATCCTACAAAAGGCTGAGTTCCCTTAGACTCCAGGGGCTTCAAAGTTTCCTCTTGCTCTAAATTTCACTAGCTCTCCTGAATGGTCTTTGAAGGCAATGAAGCACACTGATCACTCTATTAGCCATTAAGCAATACACTGCCTCCCCTTTCCTGTAATGAGTGGGATGATCTGCTTTGTTTATGAAGTCTTATAAGGCCACAGAGTTGGAAACAGAATTAATTTGCATTCCTCTGCTTCTCTGGGTCTTTCCTTAAGTTCAGAGCAGAACAGCAAAGCAAAGCAGAGTTCTTTCTATTATTTACAAAGATGATTATATCATCACTTCTTGAAATATGGAGGTGTTCATTACAAACAGTCTGTGAAAGGACAAGGACTTAGAAACCCATTACTGTACTTTTGTGCTTAGTGTGCTTAAAACAATGTTTTCTGCAAAAAAATAAATTGTTAGAAATTCTTAAGCTTCTTAAAGTGGAAGGACGTTTGAATTTATGTGTGTAAACTAAGTTTATATACATAACATACTAACAGAGGGACTTCCAGGTCAGGGTATTGCTCAGGTTGGGGCTATCCAAATAAGGGATGCTACTTTTCAAGCACATCCTCACCAATGTGTCTTCCAAACAGCAATTGTTATATTATGTCCCATAGACCTTTATGCTGGGGTGACAAAATGTAGCCACACAGTCTCTGATTCCTTGGTTGTTTCATTGACAGGCACTACTTCAATTGTTTTTGAAGCTGATTGCCAACCAACATGTGGGAAATAGAAAAGGTATAGAACTCTCAGAAAGCTGTGTGAAAGCAAATCTCAGGATGGAGAAATGCAAGAATGCTGAAGATGTAAGGACAAGAAACAACAGGGCTGTGAGCTGTGTAGAGATAAGCCTCAGGAAAAATATGTTCAGCAAGACAGTAGAAATATGTAAGCTTAATAATGAAGTTTTATCCATTGTTTTAAGCTATTACAAGAGAGCATTGTTCAAAGCAAGATGTACATGTAGCTTTATTAATTGGCCTAAACAAACACTTGTCAGCTTTTAATATTATGCTATCAGCCAGAAAGTTGTTGAAAGACTTTGTAACAAAGGGAACTTCATCTGCTGTGCTACCAGCTGAAGCTGTTCCATCTCCCTTGCTTGGTTCTATAAAATGAGGCTGATGATTGTGATAAAGCTTTGAGACAGCTGCTCCAGCATTCCTGTCCCATTGTTTGCACACATAGATACATGTAAGTATAAAATAAGAGAAAAAATATCCCAGGAAAAACCAACACCTACACCTGACTAGAACCCTTTGTGAGCCTCTGTGTCCAAAACACCCATTCAGAATTACAGAGCACTGTCAAAGCAAGTGTGACATCCAGCAAGACCATGTCCCTCTTCATCTCCTTCATTTCCCATTGCAGCGCATGCTGGGGAGGTGACCCAGTAAATCCCACTGGGGACTGGTGCTCAAAGTGCT
This sequence comes from Toxostoma redivivum, assembly GCA_013397375.1. NCBI lineage: Eukaryota > Metazoa > Chordata > Aves > Passeriformes > Mimidae > Toxostoma > Toxostoma redivivum. Next base: position 31,033 of record VXBI01013800.1, read on the forward strand.
CTGAGAGGGAAGGGGCTTTTGATGTTAGCACTGCCTGAATCCTCCCTCCCAGCTCCTGGGCCCTGGGGCTTTCACATCAAAGCTGAAGCATTCCTGCAGAGAGCAGAACAGTTTGCCAAAAAAGAAAGGAAAGTCTGCCAAAAAGAAGTCTCACTGAACATTTAAGGTGTGTTTAAGAAGTATCAACCTTCAGTTCTCTCTGGAAGCAGTTCAGTAGCCCAAGTGGACCTACTTGCCATGGGAGCACCAGCACCTTCTCCCCTCCCAGTGTTTCCTATAGCTCCTGCAGTCTGGCCTTAGAAAAGGGAAGCTGCCCCAACCCAGGAAGGGGATCAGCTGTCAGCTCCTGATGAAACTCAGGGCAGAACAACAGACATCTCTGCTGAGCATTTTCAATCACTTGGATTTAAAAATTAATAATGCTGAGACAATCTGTGGGTGATGATTGCTAAAAATTTACTACAGAATTTAGATTGCTATCTTTGAGAAGTCAAAAAAGATTTTTTTTACCACTTCCTACTAAATCCTGATAAAGCTTTTGTGCCAGTTGTGTTACTATTCTCTTCCTCTCTTCCATGTCTCTAAATCATTTGGTTTTTTCCTTTGTGCTGTTTTGAATCCTCATCATGATGTTGGTACTTCCCAGTTGGGTGTCAGAAGCACCCAGATAATTTTGTGCATCCTTGTTAGAGTCTGTGACATTAGCCACAGACATGTAGCATGCTTAAAAGTTTTAAGCATGTTACATCCTAAGACTTGTGTTTTGGGATTTCCACCAGTGACTTCCCTGTTCCTTTTCTCATTGTTATCACAGTCAGTTTCTGAGCAAATTTATGATCCTTACACTAAGGAAGGTCTCTTCCAGCTTAACTGTTCCTCATATGGCACCATATTTAGATTATCTTAAATTTAGGTAAATTAAATTTAGGACATTTCATCAGCAATTACCATATAAACCTCCAAAATATCAAGACATTTTGGCTTTATCTATTCGGGGGGAAAAAAAAGTATTTCTATCTTATTTCCTATATGTTTCCATATCTTCCATTTTTCTTTCCTTAAGAATTCTTTCTCAGGTTTTGCATACTGTTGATGAGCCTCATAATTATAGATATTCAATTAATTGATATTTGATGTGTGGCACATCACTTGCTGCCACTGGAGACACTTCATGGGGAAATTCCAGTCCCTTCTTTTGCATATTTGGAGCTGTAGGGATTTGGCTTCCACTTTAAATGTGCTATTTTCTATCTCCCTTCCTTCAGTGGTGCCAGAGAGAATTGAATCTGGCCTTTTGTTGGAAGCAGCAAGCGACAGCGTGTACACAAAGCTGGGAATTCAGAGAGGGGCAGATGGGATTTCAGAGGCTGTTTTTGATAATTTGTCCTTACACATTTGTCCTAGCACACACGAGGCATAACAGTAAGCAAAAGAAGGGAAAATTAATCATCTTGCTAATGGACAATTTGTCTCCTGGATGCTCCCTAATGAGGGGGGTCCCTTACAGGCTGTTGCCTTTGTAGAACTCAAGCCCCATGTGTCACCATATGTATTTCACTCTGTAATGTGGAATTCACCTGCTGCATTTCTTTTTAGAGAAGCTAATATAATTATTGAATCAGGGCAGCTGTCTGGTATCAACACAGGCTGGGGGATGAAGGGATGTGGAGCAGCCCTGCCCAGAAGGACCTGGGGGTGCTGGTGGATGAGAGGCTGGACGTGACCCAGCTGTGCACTCACAGCCCAGAGAGCCAAACTTGGCCTGGGCTGCACCAAAAGCAGCGTGGGCAGCAGGGCAGGGAGGTTTTGTCCCTCTGCTCTGCTCTGGTGAGAGACACCCCACCTGGAACACAGCACCCAGCTCTGGGATACCAGCACAGGAGGGACATGGATGGGTTGGAGCAGGCCCAGATGAGTGCCACAGAAATTCTCAGAGGGATGGAACACCTCACTTATGAGGAAAGGCTGAGAGAATTTACGCTGTTCAGCTTGGGGAAGAGAATACTTTGAGAAGACCTTCTGGCAGTTTCCATGTACCTGAAAGCAGCTTATAAAACAGATGATGACAAACTTTTTAGCAGATCCTGTTGTGATAGGACAAGGTATAATAGTTTTAAAGTAAAAGAAGGTAGATTTTAATTAGATCTAAGATAGACATTTTTACAATGAGGGTGAAGGGACCCTGGAACATGTTTCCTAGAGGGTGTTGGGTACCCCAGCCCTAGAAACATTTAAGCATTCACACACTAGACAGGGCTCTAAGCAACCTGGTCCAGTTGAGGATATCTCTGCTCATTGCAGGAACTGTAGGACCAACAACCTTTAAAGGTCTCTTCCAACCTTCCAAACTATTCTATGGTTCTATGATCTTCATGGTCAATAACATTAATTGCTACTTTGCTTTCTGCAATTCCCTGCATTAACAAAGCAAAGTAAAGCTTTTATTGGTTATATTAAGATATAAGTATTTTATCTCTTATATTTATTGTATCTATTGTATCTGCAAAATACCTTTCTCCTTAGCATTCCAAATATGTGTTGGCATTTGACAGTATATATATTTTGGCAGAGATGAGAGCAAGTTAACAGGCTGATGGCATTTTAATTATTTTATTGAGATGGCATTGGACCAGCATGCTTGTTGGAATTTACAAATGTGCGTTGATTTATATTTTATTTTGTAAACCAGGCCCAAGAGGCTGACTAATTAGAAACATGACTCAAAGCTATAAGGGATACTTATTGATTCAGATCATGAAAAGACCAGAATGATCAAAAGCAAACATCTATTTCGCTCTTCATCCAGGGTTCAGGAGGTTAAGTGCCATTTGTCTCAAATCCCTGGCACTAGTTCTCTCTCTGTAATGGAGAAGACAATTAGCATCTACATCTACTCGGTTTTGGTATGTACTGTATTGTTTAAAACAATGTGTTTTTCATTATTAAACTATGCATAATAATCTATTATCAACTCATTTTATTAACTGATATTTGGGGGTGTTTTCCCTCTTAATTTATATTTTTCATTCTATTTATTTAAACTTTGAAATGCATGGTTTCATTTTGGAAGAGATAGCATGATTGGCTAAGTAGATAGGTTTTGTGCTGCACATCTAATTAAAATACCATGGCAGCATCTAATCACTTCATTAGTTACTTGGGACCCATTTTAAAAGGCATCAACAGTTCTGTGTTGCCATAATGCAGCAAAAATGCGAAAATGTTAATGCATTCATGGGGTAGTGACAGAAAAGGCAATTTAGAAGTGTTTTGTACTGTCTGTGCTGCTCCAGGTCTTCACTGGAGCCTGGCTTCAGGACTGACAAGGAAGGCAATGTGCGTGTTGAAAACAGACATTGAATTCAAACTCATCCTGAATGCAGCTGAGAAAATTTGTTTTCTGGGGAAGAGAGCAGGAAGCTGTACCTGCCTCCTTCTGCCCCCTGCTCTGCCAGAGTGGGACCAGTTTTGAGCTGAACTGGGTGCATTCTTCTGTGCCACCAAACCACTGCAGAGTGACATTCTATTTTCAAGGGTGTCTCAGATTTTTTAGACGCCTTTTCCAGACTGAAGAGCCTAATGTAAGAAACGTGATTTACTTTTTAGTATGTAAAAAAGCACAGATAAATGTCAGGCTCTTTTGAGTACTCTTCTGTTGCTCTGCCTGTGTTGTCTCACCATGGTGCACATGGAAAGCAAAGCTAATTGCATTAGCACTGGGGTGCAGCAAGAAGCATATTGGAGCAGGGCTTGGAAAGCTGAGCTCGCAGGCCTCTGCCTGCTGCAACCGCCTGTGCCAAAGCCTTCATTACTGTGAGCTGGAAATATTCACACCCTCCCACACACAGGGACTGCATTGAGAAAGTTTCATATTGCAGAGTTACTGAAATTATTAAATACAAAAACAAAGGATGTCTCATACAGGAGGCTGATTGAGGTTTAGCAGTGCTAAAGGGAAGCAGGACTTTCCAGTCCAAATCAATGGGCTTCAGTAACAACTACCACTAAATCATTGCAATCTCACTGCTACTCAGTGCCACAGCACAAGTGGCTTAATATACTTCTACCTGCAGAAGAAAAAAAAATTTTTTTCAGTATTTTTTCTAGTGGCAACGTTTATAGCCTCAAATGTGAGACCAAGCACTGAGCAACCTCAGCTTCCCTTGCTGGTGCAGGGACGTGAAGGTGCTCAGTGTGGGCTGCACTTGTTCTCTCTGTGCTGCACTCCACTTTCTTCCTCAAAGGTGTGAGTTTCCAGCTGGAATTCCAGCAGTCACAGAGTGTCACAGGCAAAACCCCACTGGAAGTTTGCTTGCTTTGTCCCTGCCCAGTGGGTGACCATGCTTGTAGAGGAGTGGGAGCAGTGGAGGCTGAAGACATGGTGACATGGATTAATCTGTAGGTTACAGACATAACTAAAAGGTTTATGCCTCCCCCTAGTTACTGCATCCCAGATTGTGACCAGTCATGTAAAAGGCTGTCAGTCAACTCCAGTTTGTTCTGACTCAGCCTGTTCCATGGCAGGGCTTTAAACCACACTTGCATGGCATCTATTTACAACAAAAAGAAAAAAATATCTGCAGACATCATTTAAAAATCAAGCTTCTAAAACCAAATCTGATTTAGAGTGCAGCCTATGAGACAGCTGATTTAATTGAGCTAATCTAGCAATTACCTCCAGGAAAAAAAATTGTGCACGGGGGATTTTAAAAAAGCTCCCCACAGTGGAAAAAAATGGAGAGCCACTGCCTGAAGTTTTGTCAAGCAGAAATTTCATTTACAAAGGACTTAAAAGAGATATTGTCATGTGGCTGGAATAGTAGGTTGGAATCACCTAACTAAATATAGCTATCCACATCCGAGTTGATCAGCTTGACTAAGTTACAGTCAATGGAGGAATGCTTGATATGATAAGTAGAGCATAAAGCATGATTCCTTTCTTCCTAAAGGGGTCCAAATTAGATGAATCTCAGCACTTAAAACACTTGTTTCTCACCAGAAAGGAACCTCCTGTGACTTGCTCAGACATGGATCTTTGCATTATTGATGTGTGAAGTTAAGTGAACAAACCTTTCTCAATGTGACAAGTATTTTTGCTTTTTCAAACATTCATACCATTGCTTTTGTTCCATGAAATATTTGAACTGCAGTCACCTTGCCTCCATACTCTTACTGTTTTGGTCTGTACCTTATTAATTTCTTTGTGCTGCAAAGGCTGTCAAGAGGACATTGTTCTTTGCCTGACATACCTACTTACTGCAAAGCACTGTGTACACTGCTGTATAAATAACATCTCTGGGGAAAAAAATGAATAATTGAAAGGGATGGAAAACTTTGTTCAGTTGACTGAAATAATCTAGTAGAAGCTATATGAGAATAGAGTCTACTGGGACAAAATTTCCCAAGCATATATCCTAGGAATTAATTTTGACAGTTTTGAACAGAGTTCTGTAGAGACAAACAATTCAACATACAGATTTAGGGAACAGAAATGGTTAACAACAAACCAGAGAGACCTGCTCCAGATGGAGGTGAGTTTATTGATGTCTATTTCTAAAAATTATCCATATCTGGAATTGCCAATAAAAGAACCAGTTCATAGCCTGAGAAGAGGAAGAAACCCATTTCTGTATAGACTGAAGTATTTTATTTTCCATCTAGACTGTGAAATGTTTGGCAGCACCCTTTCACTTTTCCTGATTGGTGCTGCTGAAACTGCAACTACTTCCATGGTATAGCACTTACTGTCCTACTGCTGGCATTGCCACAAAGAGACCACAAGGATTTTCCAGGAAGACTCTGAGCCTGGGTGAAGGGATAGTCAGGTTTAGATTGCACTAGGTGAGGGATGTGTGGTGAAGATTCATGAGCCTTTGAGTATTACTGTAGATTTCTTCTCTGGTAATGAAAAAAGTGATATAATTTTTCTTTTCCTTTATGTTCTGTTAAAGATTTTGGTATGAGACTTCCTTTAGTGTTTTTCACCTGTCTTATTTAGATGAAAGACTTGGTGTGCTTTTTCCTGCAGTGGTGGGTTGAATGTGGCTGGATTCCTTACACTCTCCTCCTGCTCCATCAGAGACAGTTCTCCATGTACATCTCCAGCACAAGTCCTCCTCACAGTCTTCAAGAACTGCTCCAGTCAGGAGCTCTTGGACTCTTCCATGGGGTGCAGCCCTTCAGGAACAGGCTATTCCAGCATGGGTCCCTCATGGAGTCACAAGTCCTGCCAGCAAACCTGCTCCAGTGTGGACTCCTCTCTCCCTGGGGTCACAGATCCTGCTAGGAGCAGGAGCCTGCTCCAACATGGGTTTTCCATGGGGTTACATATGCCTTTGCCTTTTGGCATCCACGTGCTCTGGTGTGGGGTCCTCCATGGGCTTCTGTGTGGACCTCCAATGGCTGCAGGGGAAACTGTCCCAGTGCCTGGAACACCTCCTCCCCTCCTGCAGCACTGATGTTTGTTTCTTCAGAGTTTTTTCTCACATATTCTCTCCTCTCTCTCTGCCTGCAGATTCAATTCAGGGTGTTTTTCCTCCTTTCTTACATGCTATATCCCAGAGGTGCTACCACTATCACTTGTGGACTCTCCATCCTGGAGCCAGCTGGAGCTGGCTCTGCCAGACATGGGGAAAGCTTCTGGCAGCTTCTCACAGAAGCCACCCCTGTAGCCCCCCTCTGCTACCTCAGGGACTGTCTGAAGGAGGTGTTATTCCATTGCCACACAGGAAACTCAGGCAGTGGAGAGCTGGCGTGCCTGCAAGCTGCAGCAACATCCCAGGTCCGTGCACACCTGGGTCAGGTGCAACCAGGCAGGGTCTCAGCAGAGGGGAACAAGCCCTGCAGCAGCACATCTTAAGAAGAGGGGCAGAGGCTGTCCCTTTGGAGAGACCAAGTAGTAGTGTGCTGGGTAACTGGCAAATGCAGACTTTCAGCCTCCCCCTCTTGTGAATGTGCTTACCCCTGTGGATAACCCCATTTTATCATCTTCATATGTTTGTGTCATTTTTGTCTCACAGATAGACAGGGTGTTAGCAAGGCAAATGCTTCCCTGAAAAGTAGCATCTTCTGTATGCCCACATCAGTACTGTCTTTTTTTAGACTAGAGCTGAGAATTTTATTTTGTTTGAAATAATAACATTTTGTTTTTTTAATCTTTTCCTGCTTTGCATTGAATATAGTGTTTGTGGGGGTGAGACCAAAAGAGAATTTTCTTTTGTTCTAGTGACTGGCATTTTCTATAACTGTTTTCTGTCCATGGCTGTCTTGTTGCTAACAGTCAGACTTGGCCCTCCTGTATTTGCTATAAACTGGACTGTGAGATCACCCAAATGATAAAGCCCTTCAATTTTTGCAGACTGTGCTGGTCACCACTAAATAATAGACCTTAAATTGTAGCTTCTCACTGAATGCATATCCTTAAGGAAAAAAAAAAGTATTTAACTTGTGCCTTTTATATAATTTTGAGCCATTCATAAGGAATTAAGAGAGCCAGCATAAATTTGTAGAGTATCTATTATGACACATGAATTCCCTCTCCAATAAACAACCCCCATATTTACATTTAAAATGCAGCCAGCAAGAAAAAATTATTTGGAAAATAAATGGGATTGGACTACTAAGCCCTCTTCCCTTCCTTTCCTCTGCTTCAGGTTCTCCCCCTCGTGGATAAAGGGGCAGGCCCCAGGAGGCCAGGAGGTCTCTGAGCCCTGGGGCTGCTGCCACCATCTCTGAGGCATCTCTGGAGGACAGCAGGCACAAAGTGGCCGTGGTGACCATCTGGTTCTTTGTACCTCCCAGCCCTGGCAAAAGCACCACATGGGCACACAAGCTTGGGGTCATGTCTCTGTGCAAGGCAGCACCTCCTGAACCCCAGCTGCTGCAAAAGGCAGGTGCCCCACAGTCATGTTGTCCTCAACTGTGCTATATACTTGAAAATGCATTTATTTATGTATCAAGATTAAACATGTGATAAAGAAAGACCAGTCATATTTCTCATTTTCTGCAATTTTCTTATAATAAAGGTAGTAGTAAAATATCAGCAAAATATGAAATCTGGTGCTCTTTAAAAGCTTATGGCTATTGTCTGGTATTCATTTTAATTCTTAATGCTGATTATGTAGGGAAATGGTTACTCTCAACCTAGAGTTACAGTAGAGTTCTTACAAGAAAATAAACTCAAAATCTTGTAGCAATAAAAATCCAGGTGTTTATTTGGGATATTATTACTTTTAGGTTTCATGTAGCTGCTTCATCATGTTCCTTATATTGGTCAGTGATCCCCTAAAGACATCTCTCATGCCAAGGAGCCTCAGATGTGTTTGAAGTCAGTCTGACCTTGTTGAACTGCTTGCCAGCAGTTTTTCTTGCCAAGATCTAGGTAATCAGCATCTGGAGGTACCTCCCTCGTGATTGCAGGAAGGTACTGTATAGCCTATTGTTCAGGCGAGAAATAGATAAACCATTCTGACGTATCACTGAGCTAAGGTATCAGTTCATCTGGATACCTTTATGTGGCACTGTGGTGTCCTGTACACATCCACTAAGCCATGATTTTGTACCACAGAGTAGAATCTGTGGTAAGAATACACACTTATGATCCTTCCCATGCACACAGGCCTACTGGCTTCAGCAGCAGTTTCCACACATCCAAAGGGTGGTGGTGGGTGGCTCCTACTTTTAAATGAGCAAGAGCTCTCAGATCCTAGTACCCAGAGATGGTACTACAGTGCAGATTCATGGAGAGGGCTGCCTAGTAAAATTTGGGCCTTCATAGCCTGTAAATGATTCTGAACATGTGGAAGAAAAAGTTGAAAAAAATGTACAAACAAATGACCTGGGAATGCTAAATGATGACAAATTGAAAGTTAAGTGCTGGTGGCAATATTGGAGACTGTTACTAACTAGCTCAAATGGCAAAAGTTTTTATGTATGATATGATGCCAAAGTGAGTGGGTGACAACGGATGTCCAAATACCAGCAGGAATTATTAATGTTAATATTGCCTTGAAAAGTACTTACCAAACATTTAAAATCATGTTTTCACATTCCCTACTTAACTGCAATCCCTGACAGCTGATTTCCATTCCAGATAAGTTGGCAGACAGAATGATGGGTTTCCCCAGTATTGGACTTTAGTTTGTGTTATTTGGAGATGTTTCCCTTTGTTGTCTGATGGCCTCCATGGCTCTGGAACCTGCAGCCTTCTAATACAGTGAATCTGTCTCACTGTGTGTGTGCCTAGTTTTCAGCTGGGGAAGATGATGGCATGATCCTACCCAAAGCTGAATGCCTTGCTATTGTCAGTGGGTAATTGCTCAGACAATTTTGATGTTTGTGCTCTCTCCAGGTTCACCAGGAGATGTGATACCTAAGGGTGGTTGGTCACACATGATGTGTGGGGCAGATTCAGAAGCAGCATCTAGACCTTATGAATCCACTAGCCTCCAAAGGATCTGCACCACCTTACATCCCCCCAAAACCTCTGTCTCTTCCACTAACACATCACAGAATGGTTTAGGTTGGAAAGGACCCTGGAAGTCACATGCTCCAGTTCCTGGCTCAGAGCAGGATTAACTTCAAACCTCAACCAGGTTGCTTGACTGCCAAGTTGCATTTTGAGCATCTTCAAGAACAGAAATTCCAGAAGCTTGCTGGGTTTTTTGTTCCAGAATTTGTTTAGTTTCTCAGTTAGGAAACTCTTCCACATGTCAAATTTCTCTTTCTGCAAGTTGTATCCATTTCACCACTGGAAAGAGTCAGGCTCCATGCTCTCCATATTCTCCCATCAGTTGGTTGAAGAAGACAGTAAGATCTTCCCTTAGCCTGATCATCTTCAAACAGAAAAAATCCAATTCTTCACTCTCTTTACATATTTATACCCCTGATTTCTGCTCCCACCCTGTAATCTTTATGTCCCTCCTCTGGAATCTCCCTTTTGTAATGTTTTTACTGTACTGGGGAGCCCAAACCTAGACACAGCACACCAGATTTGGCCTCACAAGTTCCAGAAAGAGGGGAATAAACACATCCCTCAATCTGCTGGGTGTGCTGTCCACAGGCAGCCCAGCACATGGCAGCTCTTCCCAACCCCAAGAGCCCACTGAGATTTGAGTTCAGCTGCCCCTCCACCAGTACCCACAGATGGCCCTGCCTTGTGCTGTTGCAGAGGGTTATTTCAAGAGAGTTATGGCAAAAGAGTGATTTGCGAACTTGCTGAGGCACCAGAGAGGGAATAATCTCCCTTTTGAGTAAAATTTGGTGTGGTTAAAGTTGTTTGCATAAATGGCAAGTACCTCTCCCACCAAACATGATGAGATGTGCAGGGTACTTTAAAACTTTCTGTTTAGTGATTTAGGATGAAATGAAGCCCTGCTTTACTAACCCAGACATTAATTAACTACAGCTTGGAGAGGGTTTAGGTTCATCTGTTAAACCAGGTTCACAGTCTTTCACCAGTGAAATGAACATATGGCGGGGAGGAGAAAGGCAAACAGAAAGGAGGGATCACATGGACTACAAAGTTTCCTTTCTGCTTTTCGTGAGAACATGAAGACATAAGGTAAATTTACCTGTTTTTCTCCATCACAGAGCAGAATACGGCACAAGGCAGCAGAGAGGCAGCATCACCACCACAGCACTGGGGCAGCGTCCCTGTGACATGCTGGGCCCTCTGTGCCACACTGGCAAGGCTCTGTGCCAAGGTCAGTGGCTGGCAGGGGACAGGTCTGTGGCTCTCCACTGCTCCAAGGCAGTGATACACAGTCAGGCAGGAGACATCTGTTCTTGAGAAATTAAAATAAGAGTGAACTTTATGGTCTGAAGAGTGCTGGGATCAGTCCTGGTCCAGAACTGAAAGAGTTGGGGCTTATGTGTGCAGATTGATGATGCATCACAAAGATCAAGAATTGCCTGTTAAGGAGTCATTCAAATCTCTCCAGCTTGGTAGGCAACATTTTTACAATGAGTTGAAAACAGACCAGATATTAATTTATAATTTCTCTGAAAGTTGCTGTGATTTTATGTCTTTTATTTCTGGGTTGAGGTTTTTTTTTTTGATTTTCATTTGGTAGTCTGTGTTTACGTTTCTGTAATTGAAATGAATGGCAGATGACTAGCTAAATTCCTTTAAGAGAGTGTTCCCAGAGACACAGTGTCAATAAACAGAAACATGCAGGATTATAATTATCAGTGATCTGTCTAATAGAATAATAATTTAATATTGGTAGGCACAGGGGGTCAGCTCTTTAGTTCAAATTAGCATGTCTCCATTGAAGTCTATCTCTGATAGACTTCAGCAGCCAAAGAACTAACTCAGTATTTTCAAGCAAATTGTGATTTCAATAGACAGTTCACCTTAAAAAGTGTGTTCAGCAGTGGTACACTCAGACTGCATCACAGAAGAAGAAATGTCACTCTCTGTAGAGTGATTTGCTACTTCTTTCTGTACAGCAGTCGAGAAGCATGTGTGAACTCATTATGCTGTTGAAGGAGGAATTTGAGAGTGCCAGAAAGTAAATGCTGGTCTTTATCATCAGCAAGATGCTAAGTGAGGTATAATATAGTAAAAGGAATTAGTAAAATGGGACAAAACATCTTCTCTTCCATGAATGCAAAAGTATTTTTTTCTGATTCCCAGAACACAACCTGTGCTGATTGGATGACATGACATTAAAACTGCTGACACACTCAGAGATGGGCTGCTTGTTTACAGAGAATTGAAATTCAGATCCATATTGTCTGAGCAAGGCTGGCTGCAGACAATTTCAAATTGTTTTCCTTTCTCTGAACCATTTACCCAACAATGTTTTCCCCCAAGAAGTACTGGCTTCTGCTAATCACACAAAATATGTCTGTGCAGCAAATTCAGAAGCATGTGATGGCTCAGGAGCTTTTTCATCTCTATGATTCTTTAAAAACTTTATGTTTTTACATTTTTTATTTTCAGAGGAGAAATCTCTAGTAGATTGATCGTCTGGTGAGGCCTGTGGCTTTGAGCTAGGCTGGGTCCTGCTGAAGCCTCACGACTCCACCTCCTGGCTCTTGGGAGCTGAACAGAAAATCCATCTCTGACGTTGCTGTGGTCGGGGAAGAAGCAAAGATTGGTGGTTGAAGGCATTGCAGATAGTTTGGAGAGAAACTCCTGAGCTGTGGCACTCACTGCTGTACTGATTTGTTCTCAAGTTATACTTGGTTATTGTGCATCACAGTCCTGTGTTAGTCAAAAGAGACAGGCCTGAAAAGACAGCAGTAATTTTGAAAGAGGTTGAAAATAAGTGAGCAGGCTTAGAAACTTCCTAATTGTCCTTTCCCTGTAAATTATAGAAATGGAAGATAGTTCTGAGTCAGTATGAATTGAAGATTTGTGTGATTTAAGGCTTATTTTCTTTTGGAAGTTTCCATACTACTTGCTGCTGTGTGAAATGTGGTAGTTATTGCACCACCCCAGCAAACACAACTGATTTGTGCAAGCACAGACTCAGAGCAACCTCTAAAGCATTGCCTCAACATGAAAAGCATGTTGTGCAGCTCCTTATTATAATAATACATATGGATCTGTGTGGACCATTTGTACTCTGGACTTTGTGTACAGGACAGTAAGATGGGACGAGACCCTCTGAGGACTGGCCTGTGTGCATATGGCTGCAGAACACAATTTGGACAATGAATGGTGCTGCATCCCTTAAGATATGATCTTTTGGAATAAAAGTTTTGTCTTGGAGTGAGACAGAAAAACTGCTGAAGTATTTGATGGCCAATGTGCGTTTTGTTTTGATATCTGAATATAATGATGATTTTCTCCTGTTCTGTTAGAAGGCTAAGGATTAAAGTGTTTTCTGTTTGCAAGTTTATTTCAAAGAAGATCAAAATACTTTAAGATATGATAGTTTCAGGGCATGTGAGATCTGTAAAATAAGGAAGAGATCAGAAAGGATTAATGGGGAATGAATGGAGGCTCTGATACATCCAGTTAAAATATCTAAGTGACATCTAATTTTAACAGCAGGCAGAAAGTTCAATACAAAGATGATGGCTTTTGCATTCTACAAAGGTAGTCTATCTGGCCCCTTGAATCTGGATGCTGGGAATACCAAGAATTTGAATGGCTGTAAAAACATGTAAAAAAAAATCAGTATCCATTCAAGGAAAAGGCAACAGCTCTTGTTCAGAGAGTCTCTGAGCTACAGTGTATTTTTGGAGTTAGAGATTGAACTCGGGAGAAATAGAAGTGTGTGCTTCCCTTGCATTATGTTTCCTCCACTGTTGGCCACAGACAGGAACAGGGTGCAGTGATGAACAAACCCATGATCTGCCTTAGGAACACCAGTCTCATGTTCTTCTGTTGTGCCGCATTACTGGACTGGATCTCAAAACTATTGTAAGGAGCCATTATAACTGAGAATGTCTAAAGGGCTGGAGGACCTCTTCTGAGACCCATTTCTTGATGTTAATTTGGTAACAAATATCACTGAAGAGATATTTTATGCCATAAGAAGCTACAGATCTAGACTACAATGCATTAATTCTATTTATCTTCCTTGAAACCCTAAGATACTTTCAAATAGTTGGTAACAGCTGATTAGGGGTCTCACAGTTTCCCTAGGACTGTTTCAAATAAAGATCCCACAACATTTACATGAGTTTTGAACTGGAGTACCCATTTGTATGATCCTTCATCCCTACACCCCCAAACCAACAGGATAGAGGCGCATTACAAATGTAAGATGAAGCTAAACCAGTTTGCATTTTCTGTGGTTTGCATATATGCAATCTTGTCAAATGAAAGCCATAACAAGCTTGATACAACAAAGGACAGAGTGAGCTCCTTATGCTGTTTGTAGTGGGAGCAGCTAAAGCTCCATGCCTCCTATAAAGGCAGTATGTTTAAAGAGACTGGGAAAGATGCCCATGTTCTAGCAATTTTTTACTTGCCAGTGTTAAATAGAAAACAAGTTATTGCCACAGTAAGAAGTCAGACTTTAAAAATGGTAGAAACATGCNCCTCTACAGGAGAAGAAACCATATTATAATGTGATTACCCACAGCGAGGAGCTGCTGGAGTGCTAATAGCAATCTGTCCTCTTGAGCTTGCAGAGTTCTCCACAGTAGCCTGGAGACTCTTCTCACTTTAAATTGAAGCTTATTGTCTGAAACAGAAGTTATGTTGCAAAGCACTAAAAGATATTTTAATAAAATGGTCCAGACTAAATTGCTGACTACAGGACAATTCTGCAGCTTCACAATAGGAATTGTAGGGTTCCTGCTGCCTTCTTAACTGCATGATAAATTACAAGCCTCTTGCTTCTGTGCCACAGGCTCAGAGAGCATTGCATGACCACCATTGCTTTTCTGATTTATTTTTCATGCCTACTGGTGTCCATATAAAAGTATCTCTATGCTCAGGCTCCCTGAACTTTTCTCATTAGTTATATGGTGGAACAGTCAGATTGGCAGTTAATGTAAACATATATCATGGATGTAATGTTAATTGCATTTTAATTCTCTGTGTCCATTACATCTGTCACCTCAGTTTGTGTACTTGCTGTGAGGCTATTAAGCCATTGCCAGGGCTCTGGAGATCAGTTACTCAGATGTGCACAAGACCTGGTTCTGCAATTTTATGCAGACAGCAATACCAAAATCTTTTGTTTTCACACAGAGCTTGCAGGCTGCTTTGCTGTGCAGTGCAAGGTGGATTGTTCTACTGTTGTCTTTTATGGCTGGAAGCTACCCCAGGCAGGAGTAATGCATGAAGGTTTGTTTTCACCCAAATCTCTATGACTAGTATTTTTCTTCACAGAGGTCCTCAGGCACATCAGAGAGGTTGGCATACACCACTGTTTAGGTAGAAGTAATTTGTGGAATTTTGTTTGTTTGAATATCTCACTGAAGATCTAAGCCAAAGTCAACTTGACAGAAAGCCTGGTACTGCCTACAAGAAATTTTGTTCCAGCTCAGGAGTGAAAACTTTGCTCCAAACACTGTGAAACCAGAATAGGTCAGATGGGAAAATGCCGTAGTAAGAAGATCAAGAGAGCAGATGTGAATATGTTACTAAAAATGTGGGGCATTTATGAGATGCTTTTTGTGCTAGTGAGAAACTGAGTTAGCTAGTCTTCTAAAGTCTTGCTGGTTTGTGTAATCTGATGGCTTCTGCTCCTCAGTAAAGAGAGTGAACATATTTGTACCTGAAAAGAGACCCCACCTATGATTTCTTTCTGAGATCCACCAAACAGACAGTTTAAAATCTTTTTTAGTTTGTGCTTCAGTGGTTCAGTTAAATACTTTTTAATCAGGATGTCATACCGTATCAAGGGAAAGAACCTTTGTAAATCTAAGTGTATTATGTCAGCTGTCACTTTTTATTAACTAAACTTGTCAAAAATGCTAGCAATATTTCAGTGTTAAATGCTAACATTTAAATTTACATTTAAATGGGATCCTATTGTTTTCATTAAAGTGTATTGTCAGTGTTCCTTATATTTGCATCTTACATTGTACTTAAACCAGTCTTTAATAATAATATTTATGTCATGCTCAGTTTTTCCCATGATTTTGCTTGTGATGAGTGCTGAGTTAACAAGCCTGCAGTCAGCCCTGCAGTTTGCCCAACATTAACACTTTATCTGTTCTTATATCTGCATCAGCCATTGTGCAGCATCAAACACAGACAAGTATCTTTAAAAAGATAGCTTCTGATGTAGGTTATATATATTCTGTATGCAAAAATGTCAGGTCTACCAAAAGCACCTACCAGTGCTTTTACAGATATAGATAATCACATAGATAATCACAGCATAACCTCTAAATTTTGATGCAGTCTCTTGCTATAACTCCTGCAGTTAACACAAGTATTGTTGGGTGAATTTACTGTATGTGTACATTGTTAATATTTACACAGTGCTTTGAAGATACAAACTATTGAAGTCCTAAATGGCATTCAAACCTACCTAAACTTACTTCTTTAGGACAAGGATTAGAAATATATGCCACCTGAGGTGATATGAAACCTCGGTGAGGAAGAGTATAGTTCAAAGCTGATGTTCTAGTGTGACAGATGGGATTCTGATCTATTGAAAAACCCAGAAACAGCTTACAATTAGCTGACCATTATTAAACACTATAATGTTTAAGTTGTGACACTGTTACAAGGAAAGGACATACAATGACACTGAACAATTGAATCAAATATGCTATAAAATAACAGTCCTAAAATAGTAAATGTTGCAATGAATTATTAAAGTTGCTTATTTTAACATTTTATTTACTGAATTTTGCATTATTAAAATTACAAATCATGAACTCACATTGTGCTGTCATTGAATCTGGCCTCCCTGAGATTAGCTTTGCTCCCATTCAGTCTATCCAGTTGTTTAATATGAACTTGGTTCCTGAGTCATTACACCCTTGTGATTTGTGCCACTGACTCCTTGTTGCCCATTCCCTCTCATTTGAATTTTCTTGGCTGTGCCAGGTAAGCTTTGCAAAGCTCCAGCACACCGTGAATCTCTCATCATGTGTTTTCCCATGTGCAACACTTCTTGTCCTCCATGTCCCAGGGTGCTAAGCTGCTGCCTTTTTCATTTAATTTTATTCCTAGCACTCAACTTTCTTGCGGTACTCAAATGAAAAAAAAAAATTGAAGTTGCTTGGTAAAATGAAATCCCTCATGAAATGCCCAACATATGCCAACTTTCCTGTGATTGTGTTTATACTGTATAAATTTTCATATATTCTTGCTAAATATATAGAATGGTTTCACGTACAGGTCAATCAATGGATTCTTTAGCATGGTAACAAGCAGAGATTACTCCTGTGACATGCCCCAAATGGACCAAGGCTTTGAGATAAAATTCCTTACAGGGAAGGGAGGAATCTGTAATGCTAAAAGCAGAACACATCAAATAAAAAACTTTTTAGACAGAGTGAAAGCACAAAGGTATAGAAAGAGCTCTACCTATACTCTTCTGAGTTGCTGAGAAAAGCCTGGATCTGTCTGTCCCATCCAAGGAAATAATGCTGGCCCAGGTGCAGAACAACATCCCGGTCTGTTCCCGTTTTGTGTCTCTCCTCTTCCATGTCTGTTCCAATGACCACCTACAGCCCTTCATGGAAAACATGATGTAATAGACACACAAGAAAAGGAGAAGCAGCCATCATGATTTAAGGAGACCATGAGAAGGCAGGTGTCATGAACAATTCTTATATCATCTTCAACATCATTTCTGTTCTTTGAGGTCAGAGAACCTTGATAAGGCTGATTCCTCCTGGGCAAAGCCGCAGCACTGATAAACCCGGCAGCAGCAGCATAAAGCAGGGTCTGTCTTGTAGCTTGGATGTTTTATATTCAAAACTATCTATTTATAACATTTCTCATATGAATGCTAAAATGGTATCTGCCATTTTTAAAACAACACTTATCTGCTCTGGTGAAATAATTTTATTTTTGAAACTACCTACCTTGTGCATGTAGTCATACTGCTGGCAATGACAGCTGAGCTTTGACTCAAGTCCCACTAGAAACAGTGTTTTCCCATTACACCTCATTTGCCTTTTTCTCTTTGAAACTTCTGATAGATGAACTTCTGGATATTTTCAAAATATCAGTTCAGTGGCAAGTTGATTTTGAGTCTATCAGTGATAGCTGCCTGATGTCTGAACAGGGATGCTAAGTCGATTGTATCTAAGCACAGTGCTCACTGCCCTTACATGTTCTCAGAGCAGTCTGTGTGGGAGGAGAGGCTGCCCTGCTCATCAAACAGGGTAAGACATGTCCTTGGCTTTAATTATGGATGGATGGTTGACAAGTGGTGCTGTTAAACCTGCTACTCATCACTACCTGAGTCTGAGCTCACCTTGCTCCAGGGAGATGCAGGCAGTGCTGGCCAAGGAGTGGAGAGAGAGCTGCAACCCTGCCTCCCATAGGTGTTTAGAACCTGGTCTGAATCAGCTGGAGGAGAGACATAGAAGTGGAATTTGTTTGCTGTCCTCAGCTACCTGCCAGGGGTTAGAGAGAGGACTGTTAGGCTCCTCACAGAGATGAGCAGTGAAAGGAAACCTTCCCATGTTGCAGCAAGAGAAAATCAGATTAGAATTGGAGAACCATTGAGGATGGAAAAAATTTCTAAGATCATCTTGTCCAGCCATAAACATAACACTGACAAGTTCACCACTAAACCATGTCCTTAAGTGCCACATCTTTTAAATACCTCTAGGGATGGTGTCTCAGTTGCTTCCCCACAGCACTTGTTTCAATGCTTGAATGTTGATGTTCCAATTTGGACTGTAAAAGAGGTTGGGTGAGTCATGCCATAAGCGTGTTTTGGGCATCACGCCTTCCTCTCCACTGACCCTGAAGGGAGCTGGAGTGAGCAGTTCAGCTGGAGGTGGTTGCACAGCAAACACCAGCTGTACCACAGGAGCTTCTTGCCTACCCTGCTTGGAATCACCCATCTGTTTGCCCTTTGGTCCTTTAAGATATTTTAAGAATAATTGCTTCCCTATTAGTCACTGAACTCTTTTTAAGGACAGATAAAGTGCAATCCATGCATTCTAGCTTATTGTTATAAATGGGCATGCATTTGATATACAGCAAATGTTTCTGTATACGTTTTTCCTTTTCCTAAAAAAAACATTGCTTTTCTTGGGCTTAAGCTGTCTTTGTCACTAAAAGTAAATCTAGGAAACCAGGTAATCATTCCCAGAATATTTCCATTTCAAGGTAATGATGGTGAAGAACAACCCCTGAGGTAGAGTGCAAGTTAATACCACTGTCAATTTTTTCAGGTTTCTCCTGTAGAATTATTTATGCTTTCTCATGAATGATTCCCTGGAAAATGAATCAAAATAATATCAGTGGTTATTTCCTTCTTTGGTCCAGCTATTGGGTCCAGAGCAGTATGTTTATGTGGAAAACCCAAGATACTTTTCCAAATATGATACCTCACACCAAGGCTTTCTGTATCCGACACTAATAGGAAGAGGATTTGCAGATGCTGGCCTCTGCAACGTGCTCTGTTAACTTGGCACAGTCTTATTTTGGTAGGATTCCACTCACGCTGGGATTTTTGCAAAATTGGTCAACATAGACAGATGCTTGATGCTGAATAAGCTTTGTTTCTTATTTATGCTAGAAGTGAGTAAAAAAGCTGTATGATCACCTTCTGGCCAAAAGGCAATGCTAGAGTTTTCTGTGCAAAGAGCATTTGGAATCTTAACATTTTCAGAATCATGTAGGAAAAAAAATTTGAAATCCCACAGATACTGAAGAATATGTGAAATATATTTTATGTGAATGTGCCAAAGACTTCTGTCCAAGCTGGAACAAGGGGATGCCTTCTGATCCTTTTGTTTCCAAGGCAACTTTTTTTTGCACAGCCTCAACCAGTCCTCTAGACAGAACGTAAATCCAAGAAAGTTCTCTTTATAGTATTTGGAATTAAGTACTGCACAGATATTTTGCTAACATCTGTCTGCCTCAGTTTAGGGAGCAGAAACTGATTCATCTGAGGAAGCTGCTGGCAACTGACATACAGAAAAGCTGAATCACAGCCAGCACCAGAATCATAAAAAATCACTGTTTTGTTAAAAGGGAAGAATTTTGTCATTAGCCATTCCAAAACCTGCCTTCGTTGACAGAAATGGATGAGAGAGCATTGCCTTATCTCAACATCCAGTTTATCAGGTCACACACTGGCAGAGTCCTAATTGCATCCATGATCTCACGGAGGTGAAAAAGCCAAGATTGTTCCTGGCTCAGGAGAAGCTCCTCTATATGAATGTATTTGAAAATGGGTTATGTGGCCAGGCAATAGACAACTCTTGCAGGGAAGCCCCTCTATGATACCACTTTGTTCTCGTCTTTGTCCCGTCCTGGGAAGGCTCTGCTGTGAAGAAGATCACATCTGGAGACAGCAGCACCACTGATACTGTGACTGCTCTCCAGCCTTACACTGCTCCCCTCAGTGAAGTTATCCCTAAAGAAAAGACTTACCTCAAAAAGCCCATCAGGTGAGAAATACACCATCATGAACAGGAGAGGTAAGGGCTGCCCAAACTCTCTGTTGTTGAGGATGGGAATTTTGGGGAGCAATACATTCAAGGAGGAGGTTGATGGAAAGTACTGCTCTCTTCTCCAGTAGAACAGTTATTAAAGAAATTGCTGGAGATGGCACAGCCTAGGATTTTGCAAAACATACATTTCTTCTGAACATTTCTAGATTATTTTAAGAATTTTACTTCCTGACTCATTGCTTCTAAGGCCTTACTTAGGAGCACTGCAAATACTGAAATAAGTAAAAGAGAAGGAGAAGTCATGTCTCTCCTAACTTTTTGTGCTTTGTCATCTTGGAAGGTGTCTTGAGTGCTTTTTTTTCCTCTCCGCAAGTTGTTTACACCTCCTGGGAGAAACTCTTAACAGAGGAAAAGCAATTAGATGGCTCTAGGAATGTCATCAGGAAAATACTGCCTTCTCTTGACTCCATGAGAGCAAATGTGCAGCTGAGCCTGATAATGTGGGCAGATGCTTGTACAGTACCTTTAGCGCATGTGATTAAAAATGAGATACTGCAGCAATTTAATAGCCCAAACGTCTATTCAAACAAAGGCATTTGGTATATGTAATAGCACAGTTAAAAAACATTTGGAACTGATAGGCAAATACCTTAAGCTGAGAAATAAAAACGAAATGTTAATAATACAAGTAATGTCAGTCTATCCAAAGAGAACTTACTCTTTCTCATTTCAGCTGATTACATTTGCCTTTGTTACTTTATTACATAACCAACACCCAAGAAGTGCAAACATTTAAGGCTTCTTCAAGTCTTTTAAAGAAAATTTGAAGACAACAGGAGCTTTAGGAACCTATCAGCCTACGTGGTAAGGATGTGTTCACAGTGATCCATTGAGCATTTACTTTAGAAAGAAAGGTTGAGGAGACAGAATTATACATCTTTGCTCATGTATTTAATAGGCCATTATCCTGTAAAACAAAGAGATCTCAGGCTGTTTGCATATTCATTTTCAGGTGTTCTCTAAGAAATAATCTAAGAATTTGAGGAAGGACTGAAGCAATTTACTGCACTTTAAATTTTTGAAAATAAGAAACTGACAATTATATGAGAAAGCTGGTTTTTAATGCTGTTACACATATCAGTGAAGTTTAGTGTTGCAGTGAATTACCATGTACTTCTAGAAACATTTTTAGAAGTCATCTTAGATCCCAGGGCTTCTTGCATCAAAAGAATTTCTTAATCTGCATTATGCTTCATTATTACATTGCTGATTTAAGTTGATATAAAGCTTGAGATGCAATGGCTCACCTCACTTTCCTCACTGATCTCATTGTGTCTTAACACTTTCCTCATTGATCTCATTGTGTCTTAACACTTTCCTCATTGATCTCACTCTAAGTGTCTTGAAGATATTATAGGTCAATAAAAGAAACATTCTTTATTAAATTATACTCCCATATATTCCATATACGCAGGTGTGAAGAGCGAGAAAATATTTTTTTAATACCATATCCATTCACATCTTTCAGAAGCTTAAAAAAAAATAGAAGACCAAACCAAATCTGCATTTTGCTTTTCCCAAGCATTTCAGAGAGGTTATTGTAATAGAAGTTACATTAAGCTGTCTCATAATGCTAAAATAGCAATGTTGTCCAAATATGCCACCAAATATGTGCCAACATATATTAGGAGTGGGACAAAATGTGTTCTTAAGTTGTTGTAGCTGAATCACTGAGCCAGAACTGGGGTAAGGAAAGGATGTCCTGCAGTGTACTGGGTGCCTCCTCCTCAAAAGGTGGTGCATAGGGGAAGGCCATGAGCAGAGTGCAGGTCATGTCCAGCAGCTTGCAGGATAAATCCTCTTTGAAATGAATTGACCATCTCTAGATGGTTTCATTTATGTTATCAAAAACTTCCCAAATAAACCAGTTCCCAAAGGAACCTCCTGTTTTTACAGAGTTGAGAAACGGTAAGTTTCTGCTCTAATGAGGAAAATATAAATGAATAGCAAGGGCACAGTGTAAAGTGAAGGGTCAAATGCATGCTGCTCAAAAATCTCCTACCAGAAAGCAGGGCCAGACTCCCAGCTGCTGCAAATTACTGACTTCCCTGTTAATGATCTCAAACTCGCTCGTACCCTGTGACATCTTTCCAAAGAATGCTGTGTGTCAGTATTGTGCAGTAACTAGAGGGTCCTGTGCAATAAGGAATAAATCCATAGGGTTGTGTTCCTGCAAAATATTAGCTTTTGAATGATAATTTCATAAATGAGCCATTAAGACCATGAGTGAGTAGATCTGTGAAATCATACGGAGAGGAACTGTGA
Source organism: Toxostoma redivivum (assembly GCA_013397375.1). NCBI lineage: Eukaryota > Metazoa > Chordata > Aves > Passeriformes > Mimidae > Toxostoma > Toxostoma redivivum. The sequence continues at coordinate 53,371 of VXBI01013800.1, forward strand.
TCAGACGATGGATGCAAATGTCCTGAGGACAAGTAGTAACCTTACAAAAATCAAAGTAAGCATACAAAAATTTGGCACTTTGATCCAAAAGTACACTTTAACCTCTGTCTTCCATGATTTTTATCAGGATTATTTCAGTAAACGTTAACCTATAGGTGGCATTCAAGGATAGCAAATTACTCCAATTTTGCACACAGGTAGAGTGCTGCCACACTTGGAGACACAGGAATGCTATGAATGTGCTAATTTTTTCATAAACTGTGAGTGTTGCAGTGTCATTCTCAGTGGTACAGGCTGGGAAATGTGCTTGCCCTGCCACAGCTCCAAGAACTGCCTTTCTCCACAAAGTTCTGTGCCACGCTACACACCCTCCTTTTTTACTTTAGGTGCTGAGTTGCTAAATGGGCTGGGTAGCAATGGGTCCTGGGCTGTGGCATTAGCTGAGCTCCAGCCAATTCTGCCTGCTCCTGGTCAGGGACAGCCTGAGCCATGTCCATCCTGCTGCTAGGAGGAGAAGGTCCCTGCACACTGAGAGCTCCAGCTTCCAAACCTGGATGCTGCTGACAGGGCTGTGCTGAGCTGGCATTGAGCAGACAACTCATGGGTGCTTCCACAAAGTGCCCAAAGCCAACACTGACTATGCTGTTGCAGATGGATCTGGACTGCAAATAAAATCCCAAGCAAACTTTATTTCCTGTCAGAGATCAAATCCTACCTGGAGACTCTGTGAGGGACCACTGGGTGTCTCCTCTTTAGATCATACCTGGGGAGGATTACCAGCCTGCCAAAGGCAGAGAAAAAATAAAGTGTTTGAAAAACATAAAGAAGCTAATAATAGTATCACAAGGTTCTTTCCTCCAAACATTGGTGCAGCAGAACTTGAGACTAGATGTAAATGAAGAAGTACCTGGGAAGGCTCAGGACAGTCTGGGACTTCAAGCATGTACAGAAATAGGCTGCTGGCTTGCAGATAAGAATGATCCTGTATGACTTGTTTTCTCCAGACATCCAAACACTGTTCAAGTGAGCCCCACTGTACTTTCATGAACTCCCACCCTGCCACTATGGTGTTTCTCTCCTGCCTGGTTTTTGGGTGACACTTAGCACAACACTGCAACCGTGTCCTGGTGCTCAGACTGCCCTCAATGAGAGATTTGCATCTCTTTGAAGCAGCATGGCAAGCCATCACCTTGGTCCTCAGCCCAGAATAACCAGGAAGCAGGGCATGCAGTCGGGATAGAGCAGCATAGCACGCTTTGCTAAGACATAAACCACGTAGGAGTGTCATGATGTGTGCAGGAGCAACCTGTTGTCTCTATTCTATCTATCAGCACAGTCCAGTCCTTCAGAGCAGCTTCATGTGCTTGAATCATCCAGGGATTTCATCCCCCAGTACTTTCTCCACACCATACCTCACCCTGACAGGCACTGGGGGATGCTGCTGTGCACCAATTTCCATTCATTTCTTTGTGGCTGGAGAGCCCCATTCAGAGTAAAAATCAGACACAGCTCTTTTATCTCCTAAACATAACTATTAAACTTCTCAAGTCTCCTGCACCCTCATCTCATGTGGTCAGTGCAGTCAGTGGCCCTGGGCAGACAGTCTGTGAGCACAGCTGGCACTGTCCTTGTCACAGGGCAAAGCAGCCAGTTGCTACCAGCATTGCCTGCCTTCACTAAATTCAGAGGTCTGCAAGGCATGCTATCCCCTAATTCTTCACTTAGAAGGTTCTCTTAATAAATCTATTTTGTATCCAAGGTAAAACCCTCTTTTGCTGTTGTTGTGACAGTCTCCTGTCCACACAGGACTTTTCCTCTGCAAATTCTGCAGAGCATTGTTGGGGGGTTTGTTAAAGCAGTCTGTTTCTACAGCACGTTCTGTCTGTTTCTTCTTTTCATTATTAGATGTGATGACACATTTGCCTGTGTGGCTTCCTGCAGATGGCACGGAAATTTTGTGATCAAATGTTAAGAGTAAACCAACTGTCAAATCTGATCACAGCTTCCTGTATTGCTCTGCTGGTGCAGGAATACCATTTTAATAAAGGGCTCCTTCTTTTTAAAGTGATAGGGTTTGCAGCAAGGATGAAATCTGAGAGTAAGATGTCTAGTTCAATATTAACAGATTCAGAACTCTATTGAGAAGTTTTATGTTCCAACTACAGATTTTATTTGCAAACACTTTTTAAAAATCAATAATACAAAGCAAACATTATTAGTGATTGTGGTTTAATTCACAGGCAATTTTCATGGTAAACTGAATAAAATACAAAATAATGTGGGTGGTAAATAATTCAAATGCTTTGAAAATCCTCACTTCACAGTAATCAAGTGTAATGCACACATGCACACACACACACACAAAGAAAAATCAGATGTTGCATAGCTTAGTTTGGTTTAAAACAGAAAATTAATTTATAATGAAGAGATTTTTCCTAGAGATGCCCAGTGTAGTGCTAATAGAAGGCATATACATGCTTAGCACTGATCAGCTCACCTCAGCCTCCTCTGAACGATCAGACTTGTCTTGGGGACAGTAAATCTGGATCTGACATTGAAGAGTCTGAGTAGGTGTTCTGGTTGATAATTCAGATGTTGACAGAACAGCATAAACTATGCAGATCAAACATTTATTTTGCTGTTTTAGCTTTTTCTGCTATTCACAAATTATCTATGAACAGAATTCGATTTTGACAGATTTGTTCAATATTCAAAGTACTCAGAACCCGTTCCAGGTTATATCTTGTTTGCAAATGGTTTGTTTTCAGTTTGGGTGTGTATTCAGTGGTTTGTTGAGCATCATCCTTTGCTGCTGGTTGGAGAAGTAAAAGATTTTACACCAGAGGAAGGAGAAATGCAACTTTCTCACACTAATAGCACCTGCATGAGCAGCAGGCTCTGCCTGAATGGTAAACTTAAGATTTTCTTGCAGAGAACTGATGGAAGCACCTGGTTATCTGTGGAACTCTTCCCTATTTCACCCAGAATTTGACCCACCTGGACACCTTTCCCAACTTTGGTTCTTTCCCTAAATTGTCCCATAGGACATTTCACACTAAATCCCTTTAAAATGTCCCATAAGATTTGCACAGTTCTTCCCCCAAGTACAGTCGAAAATAAGTCCCACACCCCTGGGCATGCAGTCAGCCCATGGTCTGCTGGAGCTGGCTGGGGAGGGAAGGATCTCTCCTTGACCCACCTCAGTGGGTTTCATCCCAGGGACAGGGATCTGCTTGGCCTCCTTGGATAGCTTTGGAGTAACTGATTTGGGTGCCTTGGTTTTGTTCTTTTCACTGTGACCTTGTGTGTCATTTGCTGAGTCTTTGGGCAGGAAACCTAACCAAAAGGTTTGGGCATCCTCTGCTTTTTTCCATTGGCATTGTATGGAGAGGGGAACCCTGCTTTGGTGGGGCAAATCCAGCCAGCAGTCCAAGTTTGTGAGTGGAGAGGGGAAAGACCTGAGTAGGAAAGCCAGGTGCCTAAAGCTAATCCCAGGCTGACACTTCCACACTAATCAGCTGCTCTTCCATCTTCCTAGTGCTCTCAAGAGACTGATTAAATAGAGGGATCAATGGATGGCTTCACAGTAATTTCACACTCAGAGAAGATTCCTTTCACCTCCTGTTATAATTAAAACAACTGACATTTTTCTATGTTAATAAGCTGCTGTATTTCTTGGTGAGGTTTGTTGGGGCATAACGGACTGGTTCACTAATGTTCATCATGGACTGGTTCACTAATGTATATTGTCCTTTTTAGTTCTATAGATACAGATGGTTTTGCAATGCCACGTAAAAGACCAATTTGACTAAGATATGGTATTTGGTATTAGAATTTCTCATGCACATATTAAATAGAATATTTAAAGGTCATAGCAATTTAAATTGTGATCTGATTAACCTTGTGGTTTAGTGCATTATGCATTAGATGTAAGTATTTTCAGATTTTAAAATCAAAGACATTAAAAACCATTATTTTATAATTTTATTTTGAAATTGTTGTTTTCCCTGCTATTGACCTTTAGTGTTTTTACCTTGAGCAGAAGCCATAGGATTTACTTTAACACCAGCTCCTAAAATCCTCTTGTCAGAGGGAAATGACCAGCACAGAGAAGAACAAGATCACAAAAATATTTGTAAAATAATACAGACTTGAAAATATGGACTTGAAAATACCAGTCTTGTTTCAGCAACACAGCAATAAAGTCTCTGGTTTTCAGAAAAATCAGATCAACTTCCTAAAGGTCTGGTTAAACTGCTGAGTGTAAATTGCTGTTGAAATTGACTGTTAAAGATCTTGGTTGAGTAGGTTAAACATCTGCTGGATTTATTACAGTTTTATTTGTATTTCGTCTGTATCTGGTACAATTAAGCCAATCAAAGTAAGTGAATCAAATCTAATTTACTCTCTAATGGACCAAAAAGGAACGAATAAACACAGCACTATTAGAGCCAAATGATTAAACATGTCTCTGAGGTATTTTTTTTCTATTTCAGCATAGAAGAATCATGGATTTTATGCTGTAATTAATCACTAAGGAGTGATGTAAACTAGTTTGAGCATTCATTCATTTTTCATATGGTTTCATAAAAATGCTAAACAAAACATGAGAATGTAATGAAACAAATTCCATTGGAATCAGGTACATTTATTCATATAACCATTTATGTTCTATCTAAATCATTATAGGATTGACACGAGAGGTATATTTATCAAATTGGATAAAAATTTGCCGTACCAATCTTTTCCACATTACTAAGCTTTTTAAAGACAAATTTCAGCCCATGTGTAATAGCTGTCTAAGGTGCGTGTATCATGTTCAGGTTCATTAGGTAAGCATAAAAGTTAAAGTTACATAATCAGGATTAATTTAATATTTTAAGATTATGCAAAATGGAACTGCATCTACTCTGCAGTAGCTAGAAGCTGCACACTGTAAGTCTGGAGTATTTCCTACAATCCCAGCATCAGGAAGTAAACCCCAGCTTACAGCTGTTTACTTACACTGCCAACTAGAAACAGCATTTAATCTGAAACAAGTAAACTAAATAAAAAAACTATTTAGAGCATTAACAGAGTGCACATCATGATTTAACCATGTATGGAAACCACCCCTTCCTTTAGAACTACTTGCTTTTTGGTGCCAATGTGATGCTTTAAGATTTCAGTGCTCCTGGAGGGCCCATTTATGAAACAGTTTCCTTTTGTGTCTCTGGAGATATTTTGTCACAGCAGGAGGCAGCTGCAGCCCCCATGGGGTTGCTTTGCACTCCCTTGTTTCTCATTGCACTTTTTGTGCTATCCTTAGCCTACATGATCTCTTGTGAAGTTATGTTTTGGCTTTCCCACTATAAGAGAGATAGCACAGTGTAATGCATGAATAGGCTGGAAATAACAACCATTTTGTAAATGTGAATGTGTTTTATTCCATGTGAAACATCTTTGCAAATATCAATATTCTGCAATGACTAAGAGTTTCTGCAATGTCCTGAAGTTCTCTTTTGTCAGGACTGTTGGGGTACCTCTAGGGCAGAATTAAAGGGAAAGTCAGAAATTACTCAAAATATTTTGTAAGAAAGCATGTTGCTCTGAAACTTGAAAGTTTACTTGGACATTTAGCAAACAACGGAAGATAAAAATAGCAGGATTTGTACTCTGAAACCAGTACTTTTGACAACTGAGGCTATCATCATTCATCAAATCACTTACTTTAAAAAGCAAATTTGCAGTGACAGTTTTCAGTCTGGGCTTGTACAGTATCTAGTGTGAAGGAGTCCTGGCCCACAGCTGAGGTTCCAGAATAACACCCATCAGACATACTATGTTGCTATAGCAAATTTACCACTGCCTTGGCATAGACTATAGTGCATATTTTTATCAGTCAGTACCAGTCCCAAAAATATTTTTGCAAGTGGGGCTACCAAGCTGAGGGAATCATTTCCACAACCTGTGTCAACGTGTGGCTCCTGGCACAGCTGGGCTGTGAGCTGCACTGGTGGCTTGGGGAGCTCCTGGCTGCCTTGGGCACTGCACTCTGGCTGGGGTAGGCAGGCTGTGGTGAAAACCACACCAGCACTAAGCCCCAACACTTATCCTGCCCTTTGGAATGCTAAGAGAGACAACAGGCCGGGTGTTGGAGTTGTGAAGCAATTTCAGCACACCCTCTGTGCTGCATCCAAAGAGCTGGACAGGCAACCACATCATCCATGTGCCTCCAGACCCTCCCAAGCCAAACAACCTAGCTCCAACATCACACAGCCTGTGAGCCCTGCTCAGCTGTGGGGAGATGACAGGTTCTAAAGGCATCTTGTGGCTGTCCCTAGGTGTATGAGGTTTCTTTCCAGAGCACACACAGCTTTAAATCATGACTGACCAGTGTCATGATTTTTGCCCTAAAATGGCATGGGAGAGTCTGGATAGTCAGTGAGAATTGAGATGGCTGGAAAAACAAAATCAGTGTAAGTATACAGAAAGATTTAGCCTGTACTAAATGTCAAATATAGATGAAAGGTTTGATTTTTAACAGGCATAAAGCGAATGAACTCAGCACTTATGGTCAGTGACCCATCCATGTAAACATGCTGTTCACACACATCCTTCCTTTGCTTGGCTTGCTCTGCTCGTGTGGCACAGCCCTGATGACAAGCAGCAGACTCCCAGGGCATTCGTACCATGCATATTTTATATCAGGAGAGAGATGCACACCACAAACCTGCTGAATAATCTGCAGATCTTTTGTGATAGTCTTTTCTTCATAATGTTTTATTTAAGGACTTGAATCAATAAACCTACTCCTGTAATATTGTCTAACCACCTGTTGCCTTCAGCGACTGTTGGGATCAATGATCCATGGAGTCAGTTCAAAGGATGTATGTAGTCTGCCTTGCTGCCCTGATGTGATTGCTGATGCCAAGTCAATGGTTAGGAGCTGGATCACCTCGAGGAAGGTGAAATCTGCACACAAGATTTTCTGAGTGTGAGAAAGGATGTTGAAGTGCAACATCTGCCTACAGATTTCTGTATCTGTGATTTTTACTCGGGCTTACAGCTGAGTGTTAAGTAATGCAGTTCTAAAACATATGTAATAGCAAAACAAGCTGTTTATTTTCAAAGTGGCAGACATTTAAAATTACAATGAATAATTTAACTAGCATGATTAATAATTGCTTCCTCTTAAAAATATAAAGAGAATGACATTGATGGGAGAATTTAACGCACTGTACCTAGCTAACATAATTTTTGAAAACCACTTAAAAAAACTCAAACTAATCACCTGGAAAATAACTGTGCCAAATGAAAGCGTCAGGAATCTCCTGGGACTATGGATCAGAACCTTCAGCAAGCTAGTTTTAATTAACAGCAAGAGACAGTGAGAAAACGTCTTTCCAGAGTTGTGATGCCAAAGCTAAAACTCAAAGTAACTATCATTGAGAATAAGGTGCAGCTATGGAAAGGAGCTTAATCACCCCCAAATGAACAAAAGGTAAGGTTGAATGACAGAGAAAGCCTAGAGCTCTGCCTGGAGAGGGGCTAGAACTGGGCTACAAAGGGAAAACTGCAAAGATGGCTTTGATGTGAGGCATCATCAGAGGTAAAAAAGGGAGTAGCAACCAAAATAAAAGATGCTTCAGTGAGAGGTCTTCTGCTCAGAGACAGGGATGTAGAGGTACTAGATGTTTATAGCATTTGCTTTTCATGAAGATAGCTGGGGTTTAGTTCTTGATCACCATATAATTTCTTCTATGCTGTGTGATTGTACGGCAGCTGTTTAATACTATTTAATGCATGTTTTTACTCATGTGTTTGGGCAAGGCTTGAAGTAAGGCCCTATGTCTTAGCTGAATACTATCTTTTCAGATTTACAGTATCATGCTTTCTCCTACTGTCACTCCTTCTGACCCTAAAACTGTTCCCACTGTTTTTGCACAGTAGGGAACATGTACCAGGCAGGAGGCTCATCCCAGTGTGCCACACAGATCTGTGTGCTTGGAAATGAGCTTGATCCGTCTCATGCTGGAAAAGACTCAGATCTGAACACCAGACTAGCTGATAAAATTATGTTGCCATTGACTGTGTTTTTTAAAGAAACAAAGGGAGCTGGTCGTCTGTGCCCAAAGGAATGGTTTAAGTGACAAAGTGTTGGTCTGTGAATCTCACATATGCTTTTCGAGTCTGGGGCCAGAGAAGGAACAGATGTCTAAGTCTGGAAGAAACACTCTTCCCTTTTTAGCACTTCCTATTGACTATTATAAGGTGTCCCCTCATTCAGTAGTGATTTCCATTTCTCCATATCTAGTTCTCCCTGTGACTAATGTAGATACCTAACCTGGCACTGGGTTTAATGGAGGCATGATGCTCCTGATTTAGTGCTCTCTGGTGAGCACCTCCACAAGGCTGCAAACCTACAATCATGGTGAGCACAGGGTGCAGTAGCTGTGAGGTTCAACTCCAGTCTTTTCATCTCAGCTCTTTATAAGTGTGCTTAAGAGAGCAAGGTTGGTATGGAAACTGCCACTCACAGAGGAAAAGCACTTTGTACCACAAGATCCCGCAGGAAGAAGACGTGTCAGGAGGTGAATGATTTTTTTGTTTGTGGTTATGGCATCTCCAGAGTTGGTCTTACTCTGTCAGTAGATATTGCTATACAAATTAGCCTTTTTAGAAAACAAAGAGCTATTGGAACCACTCAACTAAGTCAAGAGTGGATAGAGACTGAACTGCTAACTTAGTACATGTGTTTCACTTTCATGAAAGCTTTGCATTTTTTTAAACTGTTCTTCTTTACAAGCTGTATGTATTTCTAGCTCCTTTGGCAGAAACAGTGCAATCAAGAGGACATGATGGCCAAATTGGCAACACCAATGCTCATTCATTTGGTGAAGTATCACAGTATCTGCTGTGACTGGAGGAGACTCAAAACTGGGAAGGGTATATTTTCTTTAGGCTGCATAGGATTTACTGTCATTTTGAAGTTACTTTGGGTTCTGTTTTGGTCTTATCTTAAACCAGGAAATACTAGTCATCCATTCTCATTCTACAGAACCTAATATGCTCAACAAAATCCACTTCAGGTTTAAATGCATGGCTGTGAGCTGGTTTCACAGCTGACTGCAGAGAGCTGCTCACAGGCTTTTGGTTCCCCAGCAGAACCAAAACGTGAAGTTGGGACTGTGCTCTTCATTGCAATTCCACCTTGGAAACCTGCACAAAGCGTTGAGGAGGTCCCACATAGCATGAATCCAGATGGTCACTTGAACACAGAGGCTGCCATAGAAGTCCCTTTTCCCAGAGGTGGCACTGCCAGCACCTGTTGCCAGCACAGAGCCCCCTGAGCTGCGGGCTGTGCCAGCCCACTCACCCTATCCCCCAGACCCCCAGCACCCTTCCATTGTTCTGGCTAACCCAGGGCTCAGATGGACACCCTACCTTACCCAACCCACACAGCTAGCTGGCAGTTTGAATATCTGCACCCAGATCCCACTGTGGGACCCTGTCCTCCCACATAATTCCTGCTGCGAGCCACTGTCCCTCAAATCATCCTTCAGGTCTCTATCCTGCACACTGATGCTGCAAAGATGGGCTTTCATAATTAGTTTCTGTTTCTAATAAGATCTATTCTGTGACATGGTATGTTTGTGACTTTATCATAGGAAGACAAAATTATTTTAAACAGAGGTAATTTTATGATGAAGTGCAGAGTGCTGCCAGTTTTCTCCTCTGTGGCTCATCTACAAAAGTATTTGGGTGGATATAAGAGAAGGTAGATCAGAAACTTCTTCACACTATGCCAGAGAATGTAAAACTGGAAGGCAGCTGACAAAAGGTGGCAATGAGACAGTAAGAGAGCCATGTTGTTGCAGAGGTATAAAAATCTAATGCCATAAAGAGAACATTGCTAAAAAATAAATTTAAGTTATGAGCACATATTCAAAGACCGCTTGAGGAAGGCAGAAAAATTTTATTCATGTAAAAGAGGTAAATCCTGTGGCTGCAGAGTTTCGAGAAGCTTCCAAACAACAGGACCATTTATTGGCCTCAGCATGTGATCAGGCTGGGTTAGCACATCACTTATCACAGCCAGGTTAGCCCATCACTTACCATACAAACTCCTAGCTCTCATTCCATTGTGTTTTTTCTATACATCTAAGATTCAAGCTGCCCCTTAGAGTAATGTCTAAAAGTACTGATAGCACATACCTTAGTGAGTAATTGCAGTCTGAATATTAGTGTTATAGATGGCATGATTTGAAATACCCTTTTTGATGGTACGGTGTGGATAAATTTGGATTACATATGTCTCCTTATGTAAAAGAGATTTTCTTCTTTCGGTAACACATTGTCTGCTACATTTGCCTAGCACCCCCTACCATATGCTCTTTAAAACAAGCTGTTGCATTTCAAGAATTGTCCCTAGTAATTAACAGGAAAAATATTGTATTTTATATTTTTTCTGAATAAACTAGAAGACCTTGCATCAATTAAGACTTATTTTCCCCTCTGGCTACTTGCTCCTGTAAGCCATAAAATCACTTTCTTCTGTTCAGTTCCTCACCCCCTGCCTGTCAGCTCAGCTTTTGGCACCACTGTTCCAAGTAAATACAAAGCAGGCTTTTTCCAATCATAATTTCATATCCCTTTTCCATTTTGTCTCTGAGCTTCTTGAAATCCTTAAAATTAATTTGCTCTGAGATCTCCTTTTCATCTCTGTTTTGCTCTCTTCATTCTCGTGCGTAGGTTTTTCCTCTCTTGCTTCCAGAAACCTATGTCTGAACCAGTCTCAAAGCTGCTATTTGCATCCCCTTGAACCTCTTTCTTTTTTTCTGGACCAAAAATTAGCTTCCTTCTTTAATTCCAGAAAGATTTTGCATCTGTGGCTTTCTGCTCTTCCAATTAATCTCCCTAGCACTTGATCAATCAATATTCTGGGCTGTATGGGCTCCCTGTTCCCTGTTTCCCTCTCAGTCACTGTAAGGCAAAATCTCAAATCCATTTCCTTTCCTTCCAGTGCATTAATTCCGGCCCATGAAATTTGATTTTGATACCTATAGGTATACAATATAAAACATATTTGTATCTATTACAGTAAATCTCAGAATCTCTCGACTCTGATTTGCCGCCTTCTTCCAGTTTGTCTCCTTTATGGTCTGTCTAATACCCCCTAGATTCTCTAAAGCCTTCTTAAATCCAGAGTGGTGGCAGCTGAGAGAGTTAATCACTGTACAGTTCTCTCCTTCATGTGGCAGTTGCAGGCTTGCTTGGCATCTAGCCATCCAAAACTGAGAAAACAAGATAATTGTCCTAAGAGAAGAATATCTTTCATCTCTTGATGCATAGAGTCCCCTTCTTTAAAGTTACCCACTGACAATGTATTCATTTGGTTTTAAATAATTTTCAATCACTATCATAGAAACAGATTTAATATAAATCTATAGCAAAGTTCCCAATAAAAGGAGGATCATCTTCAACCAGAATTTTGCCTAGGTTTTGTTAATTTGTGGGTTGCTTTCTGTTTTTTTGGAATGAGGCCTGGAAGTGAAAGGTCACTTGAATGGAAATCTTCTTTGGCAAAGAAGACTTTTTCAGGAATATTAAAGAATCCAGAGCTCCAAAATTAGGTCCCCTTGACTGAGTGTGCAAAAGAAATCTTGAGTTAATTGCTATCTTAAGCAGTAAAACTGTTGAGATGTATTACAAGCTGCTCTTAATTCCAGCTTTAGGTATTTTAATTTCTTATGAATATGTGTTGTTTATTTTGGACTGGTCTTCAATTAGAAAAATGATCAAGGGTTTCCTAGAAAGTGAATGGGAAAAAAAAGGTGTTCTGAGAACTGGTTCCTTGTTACTTGCTTATCTGAGTTTCACAGGGTGTGGCCATAGTCTAAAGATGTCCACTGAGCAGTGCAGAATGCTGAATGCTGTAGAAGACAGAAATAAGAAATAGTATCTGAGGAATACTTCAAAGAGATTGCTGGAGTTTTGACTAGAATATATCTTGCATACCTCTAGCAAAACTAAGGCAGAGGTAATCTTCTATAGGTATTTTGATATTTTAGAAATAGTAGTGGTTTCCTCTGTTGACAGTAGTTTTGTACTCTTATTTCAAGAAAGCTTTCTTTTAACCTGGACAACCAGTTTGCATGTCCCACATATCCGAACAATTGTCTTTCAAGATATTTCAAGTGTATTTCCTCTTGAAAATTTTTACCTTTCACAAAGCCTCCTTCAAGATAGCTGGAAAAACCCAATTTTCTTTAGATTGAATCACCATTTAATTTTGGCGTGCAGGGACTTTGTCCAGTTTACAGAGACCATCAAGTATCTGGATCAAATACAGCAGCAGTTAAACTCTGTCTCACAGGGAAAAGTTTATCCAACATTTTGATGTATCAAGTGATGACTTAACTCCTCTTGGGAATCGTATGTGATGGATTTGCTCCTTCTAAAACAGCAGCTGTTTCAGTTATGTGTTACCAATTAGGAAATAATTTTCCCGTATTTTGAGCCTGTAGAACATATGGTATGTTGAGGTCCCCATAATCACATTCATATGCACCCTTACCACTGATTACTCCCTAGGGAACCTAAAGCTCTGCTAAATCAATGTGTAGTCCCTGAAATAGACCTGTACATGGTCCAGTCATCACTACCACAGGAGTAAATCCCCAGTGGTACAGCCTCCAGCTACCTTTCCAAAATTGCCTTCCTCTGGTGAGATGGCTATAGACATAGAGAAGTTTAAAAGTTCCATTATATTTAATTTTGTAATGAACACTTTTTTCACAGCCTTGCATGGTTTTTTTGCTCTCTGTGTTTTCCTATTCTAAACTCCAAATAAGAGGATTTTTCCTCGAACTTTGTTGCTAGGGAATACCTCTGCTGTATATCACATTGTGCATTGAAGGGTGTGGTAAAGGAGGTGTTTGCGTTTTCAAGCCAGACCTCTGGTGTGTAGTGGAAATGTGTTATGGTTGTCTTGTACAACAGCATCCTGAGTGGCTTAGAGGGCTAGACAAACTGCCAGACAACAGTGACATTAAACCACAGTGTTGTAAAACCAGATTAGCAGGAAGATCTGAGCCATACACTGTAGAGAAGCGTGAGAGTCTTGGAGAGACTTGCTCTAAGCCAGGAGAAGAAGAGGTTTCTGCTGCTCTGTGCTGAAAAGCAGCAGGTACACTCTTGTTACTCATTCCCTGTAAAACTGAGAGCTGCTGGTTGGAGAGGAGGAGCTTGTCTCCTCCATGGGCTGGGGAGAGCCTTCAGACCAGCTGGTGGAGAATCTGCAACCTGCCAGCACCTGAGCGAGCTCTGCCCACAGACGCATCACAAGCCCGTCTCGCTCACAGACAGATATTTTGCCACCTGACTCAAAACAAATCTCTGCTCAGAGCATGCTTTTTAACAGCCAGCTTTCATCACTGCTTCCAGATACCCTCCTCCTTCTTTGCAGCCTGGAGAAGAAGGATGGTGGTCTGGGAGGTTTCCAGAGGAATAAATGTTAGGAGTGCTGGGAGCAGCTTCCCTGCACTCGGATGTGATGGTAATGAAACAAAGCCAGTGTTGCCAACTATCACATCTTTTTCATGTCTCCTGTAACACAGAGTGTTCACTAAAGCTTTGGTTCAGAATATCACCACAAGAAAAATCTATCTTATCTTGCATTCTATTGCATATAACTGCTTAGAATTATGGGGTGAATGTAGGTTTCAAACAAAATTCAAAACGTCTAAAAAGCTTGGTGTGTGTTGATGTTCATTTGGTTTGTGTACTCTGATGTAGTATTGAAATTAATGGTATTTATAGGTAATCATAGGAACTATCAATGGAGCAAAGTGTATAAGAAATAAGTAAAGATTAATGAAATTTTTGTGATTAATGTAGCTGGGTATGGCTCCTTATTCTGTCATTTTAACCCTAGGTAAATCAAGTCTTAGGCTTTTTAGTTATTTTAAATAATACTATTTACCTTAGTTTTAAATAAAGTAAGTTTTCAACATTCTTTGAAATCATATTCAAGCCCTGGTACTTTATAAAGCACTGATACATGCATATACCCTGCAAAGTACTGGGATGGCAAAGAAGGCCAGTGAGGAAAACAAGTAACATCACACTCTGAGAGAGGAACTGTAACAAAAACCAGATATTCTCTGTCTCATGTACCATCAGCATGGAAGTGAGAAATTATCACTATTCTTAGCTAGTTACATGGAATTTACTTCTTCCAAATTCAGTCACCAAATACATAATTCTAATTCTGCCTGTGAATATGTGGTTACAAGAAGAGTATACCTGGTGCAGATGCTTCAGTCATTCAACTTAGTAAAGACCAGCAGAAAAGATACATTAACAAAAGCTTCTAATGTGGAATTAATATACAGGAGTCTCACAGAGTCAGTAGTATAATAAACACATAGGTGAAGCAGGGAGACCTTCTTATTTTTTTTGTCCCCCCTTTTTTCCCCCCGCATGCTTGAAAGGAAAAGTTCTAAAAAGTGAAGAGTTTGCCAAAAGAAACCATATGAACTATCAGCTCACTGCAGTGGGAACCACTGGGCTATACCAGATGGAAACTCCTATCTCTGTGTATCTATTGAAGGATGACTTAATGAATTTATTGCCTGTTCCACATTGTCTAAACATTTATAAATTACTTTCAAACCTGGGATAGGAACATGTGGGAGCTCCTGACTTTGACAGAAGCATGTTTAAAAGACTACTGGCCATATTCTGGCATATGAAGTGTCACACATACCAGCTTTGATGCTGCTCAGCCCACAAATCACTTGTCACTTAAACATGCTGTATTTTTAAAGATGCAGCTAATAACACATGATTACAGTATCCTGGCTCTGTTGGCCACAACATCTCTCTTTCATTAATATTGGAATAAAATGTCTGAAACCCAGCAATATCTTTACTATATGTACATTTCACATATTTTGCATTAGAAATTACTATTAATAAATCATTGCAAAAATTCAGAGATCTTAATTGCATCAGAATAATGGATCTACTCTAGAGAGAATGCACAAGGGGTAAAATTATCCTGCAGGATTTGCAACTGTTTGCCTTTAATATTAATAGATTAATTAGCGAGTGCATTTGAGACATGATTGCCTGGAAAAATTTTCTTCCCAAACTGATGCAATGAACTCAACAGGATGAAACTTTGGTTGTCAATGGTTACTCTGTAACCAGATCTCTGAAGAAATTTATTTTTATAATAACTTACAAAATATTGGCATCATCATTATGTTCAAATGTGTTTAAGAGTTCAGTGAGTGCGATATTTTAAAACACGTTTAAAATTTATTATAATGTTAATGCTCTTGAAATAAATCTTATATTTTCCTAAGGTAAAGATTTCTTTTGGTCTTTCAAGACCCACATATTCTCACAAGACATACAAGCCCTGTGGAATTTTCTTTAAAAGACTTTTTGTTAGTGGTTGGAATTGCCACAATCTGAGCAAAAATTTAACTGCAACAACTGGTCTGTGGAGAATGCCTGGATGAAAAAGAACACAACAAAGGCAACAGGAAAAACCATGTCTCTGAAATGCACAGTGGTTCAGTACTGAATCAGTGCAGCTGGGAGTGTGAGCTTCTGTTCAGACTAATTGGTGGTGCATTATCAATGTTGGAGTGATGTGTTTGAAAATAGCTACCCGTGATTGCAAAACACAGCATGGCACTGTCTACCAATGGTAACGCTGCTACAAGAGCCATTGCAAACCTAGTAAAAGCAGCATCCTTGGCTAACCTGTGGCTCCACTTTGGAGCTATAGGGAGGGCACCGTGTGTCTGGACTGATAAGTTATGACCCTAAAATCTTTGCTTTCTGACAGTTTCTTCCTGTAGCAAGTGAAGTATCACACAGTAAAAAACTATTGTCTGAAGAAGAAAAAAGCAGTGAGCTTGACTCGTGGCAAAAGAATCCCAGGTGCGACAGGAGGTTAAATTCCATAATGACAATGACCCAATAAGAGAGCTGGATGCAGGGGATGCAGCCAGAGCATCTCTGGAGATGCAGAGCTCTGAGCTCAGCTGCTGCAAACAGCAAAGGCAGAGCTGATTCTGCAGTGATGGAGAAGGAGGCAAGAAGATCACACATTAAGACTGTTTCTAGTCTTACTTTTCCATATCTGTTATTTTCTTGTTTTGTGCTCTGTGTTTTGTTGCCATTTTGTAGGTCCATCTCATCTATATGCTGCATTTAAACTTAAAAGAGCATCCTATGTCTGTATAGTTATTCGGTCCAGTAACATGAACTGGATTATACAACAGGACTGCAGTATTTGATCTTGCAAAATGAAACAAAAAGCACAGCACTATACAGACATGAATGTCTTTGCAGATTGAAATTCTTGGCCTCTGCCCTTAAGGAACTTGCTCTCTTCCATTTCAAAAACTGTCAGAGCTCTCACACCTTCTAGTTAATTAATAATATGGGGTTACATATAGTCAGAAAAAACTGTCAGGACTTTAATCCAATATGATACAAGCTTGTCTTAGAAATATTCCTAAAAGGCATAATATGAAGGCATGATACTTGAATAGCAAAGCCCCCAGAGACAGAGTCTATAGCAACAGGCAGCTGATGGTCTGCCTTCCCCAGCTGTTAAGCTGCTGTTTTGTGAACAAAGTGTCTAACCTCACTCTACAGACAAGATTTTATTAAAAATGAAACCAGCTTAAGTGAAAGTGGAAATGCCTAGGCAGATGTTTCAGCAGTGATTAAAAGATTACTGAATTTCGCCTCTGATCTTAACATTAGATTTTTAATTAATTAACTTAAGGGCATCTAGAAAAGATGAGAGGGACTTAAATAACAAGACAACCAAAGCTCTGTGTTCTCAGAAAGAACAATCATATTGCCTTCATGATTTCAGGAACTACTTGCAGAAGTCTGCAAATGGAGAAAGTAGCTCTTGATTTCAAGTCATTTACACTCAGCAATGGGTTGTCCAGCTCAAGTGCTTGGGCCAGAGCTATTGAGTTCTTAAGTTCATTTGAAGTAAATGGATCTAGAGTTGCTGCAGACATCTGTACATCTCTGCATAAATTTTGGGACTTACAATGGCCTTACAGCTACAGAAAATAGGAAATACCACTTCAGTTATGGACATCCTCAGTGGCTTTGGACAGCCATAACTTGCAAGATTCTGTACCCTCTCTACCTTAGAAACCAGAATTTTTTCCTAAGGCCTTCATATGTGCTGTGAAGATAAAATCTGATGGTACAGTTTTGACAGTCTCAGTAAGGCTTGACAGCAGATAGATATTCTGGCTGCAAAAAAGACACCTTTTCATTGCAGGACAAAACAAGAAACACTCCAAACACGGAAGAGCAGTAAAATGACCTAGCCTGAAATAATAAATTACTAGCATTGAGGGTGCTAAACAAGAGAGTGGGAAATGAAGGCTGAAATACTCCATGTACTTCAAGTAGAGCAGGGAAGGGACCCATGGCTTCTATGCCTTGGATGGCCAACTCTGGGGAGAAAAGATTCCTTTCTAGTTAAAAATAAGATCTTTTTCAGTGAAACTGTGCTTTCCCTCTGAGTGCTTTTTTTGACAAATGCAAGTTTTCAGACAAAATTGTGTGGTTGAAACATTCCAGTCAGCTCTAGTACTCGGTGTGCAACAGAGCCCACCTACACCGATCCCTGGAAAGAAGCCCAGGAGGGGAGTCCCACCACCACCAGAGTTCACTCCAGTGCCTCTGGAGCTTTGGGACCTCTTCGCTTTCTCATTTGTGTTATTTCATTGAAAGTAATGCCAAAAACAAAGTACAAAGATCTAACACAGCAAAATAGGAGGAAAGTCAGGATCAGAGATGTTGTGTCTAGAGTGTGCCTTGTTCTAATACAGCAAAATAGACAATTCATTCAAAGACACAAAATAACTATGTTATTTTATACAATAATGGATTAATTATACAATAATGGATTTTTTGTTAGGTAACCAGTAAAGGAGGATTAGCCAGTAATCGTCCACCGCTTTCTAAGGGATTCTGAGCCAAGAGTGTCTTATAGTCCCTCTAATATCACACTTGAGTGAGAGTCTATCACCATTTAAGAGTTACACTAATAGGATATTGAGAATGAAATCTCTGCTTTTTTCATTGTGTAGTGCTCCTCCATGTATTTATCCAAAGGCTGGCTACTAAAGCTGTCACGAGCCTTCAACTCTCTTGGGCACCACTATGATGAGTGCATAGCATAAATGTCTGGATTGATACAATGAAAAGTTAAAAAACTGCTCAGGTAAAATCAATCCTGGAATCATAGCATGGTAAGCCATGGCAATGGGCAATTTGGCTTCTAATATACACTATAACAAAACCAATACCTTTTCTTTACCTTGTCACTTACTGACTTTAGACTGTAATTTCTGATTGACATGGATCCACTTTTTCTTTCTGTTTGTACAATGCCTAGGACAGGGATGTCTAAATTATAATGGGCCCTCCTAGTTAGGCAAGATTGGCTACCACAAGATTGATTACAATTATATAGTCAGTCTTCCCAAGAAGGAGCTGCATGAAGAGAATAATGAAATTGCACCTGCTGTTCCTAGATTGTGTAAAATGTCTAAATGGTCATTATTTTCTTATTTAATATACATGTAATGTTACACATGTAATAATTTTCCAAATCATTCCAAAATCAGTGAGAGCCTATATTAATTTCACTTGTGATCATAGTGCTAGCAGCAGTGCTTCTTAATCATTTGAATATGCAATTAAGAAAATGGCATGCAATTACAAACTGGCAATGCGTGGGATAAAACATGTCTTCACCCTGAAGGGGCTGAATTAAGCTTCCTTAAAGCAACATCTTTCAAGGCTGCCCAAGACTTTCTTTTTCCATTTCTCTCATTCTTCTTGCTAATATAACTGCACACCAAGCCATACAGATAGCATAAACCGTTTCAAATATCTGGTGTGCTCTTCCTGCACAACTCAGAAAAAGAAATTGGAAAAAGTCAAGTTGTGATGCTAGTCCTTTGCTTTCCAGGGAACCCAGGCCAGGCTTTGGTTCTGCAGTTAAAGCTCTTACAAAGGCAGGGGTAGAGCAAAAGGTTAGAGCTCGTGTTTGGGTCTCACTCAACTACACTAGTATGCTTTCATTGACACTCAAATTTATACAAAAATTTTAAAAACCCCTGCGGTCTCTGCCAACCAATAATAATGAATGTCAGTATTTTGATACATGAAGCAGCTGGTATCTCCTACTAATATTTCAATTAGCAATATGAATGCTAGTTATAAATATTTCTGTGCACTTTGGAAATCTACAGTTGGAAGGTTTGGCTGGAGAAGAATTGGAATTGCTGGCATTTTATGACATAGTCTGAATACCTCTTGAAGCAGCAGGTGGATAGGATGCTATATAGATACTATTCAGGCATGTGTTCATATTGCAAACAAGATCCCAGCATTGGCTGTAGATAAGATTTTGTATTGATTCCCATTTTAGCCTGTCTTTTGGTTGCTTATATCTTTACAAAGCTGCAAGTGCTGTGTCTATGAATTTCTATTTGGAGAATAAATTTGTTTTTGGAGAACTCAGCCAAAAACTGTTTGAGGAAAAGCTGGTGCTCTCACACAAGTTAATGCATTTGAGGGCCTGGAAACTTCTAGTGCTCCAATCGGGAGCATGAGGGAGCCAGAAAGCTCTGCTCATATGTGTCAAACTTTTGCCCAAGTTAAAATTTGAAAATTCACTGGCGTAGGATCAGTTGAGATCGATTCAAATTTAGTTTTTAAATGCCTTTACAATTTCATAATATGCAAATTCTGCCATGTGTGAGTAAACTGGGAGCCTGCAGGTAGCAGAAAACTGAGATGAAGGGAAGAGGTAAAGGAACAAAAATGGAACTGAATGGGAAAAGGAGATGATGAGGTATGAACCAGATCTCAAATAGATCCAGTCAGCAGGTGTGTGGAAGACTGAACCAGCCTGGGAGAGAACCTGAAACTGAAGACTGGGATTGTCTGGAGGAAGAGACCAGGCACGAGCTAAATATACAGCATGTGGGTCTTTGGCCAACCCAGGAAAGCAATGGCTTCTTACTGACATAGTTTTCTTGTTTGGATTATCTTTTTTCTTTTAGTTAGAGAGCTGTGTAGCTGTTTCACCTTATCTTAAAAATAGAACTGGAAGAAGAGATCTCTCTTGCTGTTGCCTTGCTCTTCCCAGCAATCCCTATCTCTGGTGGGGAATACTGCTCTCTGTTCCTGTACTTCCTTTCCCCTCTGCTAGATTTGCAGTCTGGCCATGTAAAGGAGCATGTGGCTTTTTATATCCTGAAAACTAACGCAGAGGTGTTAGAAATACTGTCATAATTGTTTGAAGAAAACTGCTAGCCTTTCCAGACGGAGAGGGAAACAGCAGGAGGGTTCTTTTAATGTAAGTTTAATTATAATGGCCAAGTAGCTCAGCACCATCAGACCATAAGTCACAGCTTCTTGTTTATGATACACCTGCCAGGAGGAATTTCAGATTCTTTAAGATATGTGTCTAATAACTGGTGTCAGTCCCTAAAGGCACAGACCTTCTGCTCCATATCCATCTCCACTTTAACTTGATCATTTTTTATTGAACAGCACATAGCAAAAAATCCTCTAAAATTAATAACTTATACAATGAAATAAGATTAATGAAATCCTTTATAAAACAGTTTAGCCTGTGACAAGGCTAAATGCTGCAGTTCACAAGTTCTGAACTTGGAGATTCACAAAATAAATCATTTCTGTTTACTCATGCTGAGTTTATGCAACTCAGATGGTAACAGTAACCTTCAATGGACGTGCAAAGATTCAAGGGAAGAAGAAAAAAGCCAACAGATGGTACTGTATGTAATTCTTCAGCAGTGTTCACTAACTTTTTTTCCTTTTGTCATTAAATTATCTAATTTTGCTTGGCCATTTGTTAATGCATCAACAATACTCAGTTTAGTATGTGACAAAAATGTTTTCTCATGCCTATGAGAAGCATGTCTAAAATTTTCAAGCCTAGTTTTAGCACAGCTATAATAGCTTGAATGGAGTCTCAAAATATTTTGTATCTGGATGCTGGGGTTTTTTCTTTCCACTCTGCTTTTTCACTATCAAGACTATTGTGGAAACACCTCCCAGGCATGTTATTGTAGAATGTCTGGTGGGTGTGCAATAGTCTTCAGCTGTGGCTGTTGTAGAAGTGCTGGGCAGCAGTTTTGGACTGTATTATTGACTGTGTGCCAGCCTTCAAATCTGAAGCTAAACTTAGATGCTTCTTGTCAGTGGTATCACTCCCTTGGGTATCACTTGCAGTGGTACAGTTGTGGAAAAGCTGAGAGTGAGAACTACACTGGAACTACACTGAGATCCTGTGGTGGGCTTTGCTTAGTTTTAAACACTACTCTGCATCACAAGGAACATCATCTACCAAGATATCAGTATCACAGCCAGAAACAGGATCAGGCAAAATTATCCAAAACAAATGACAGTTTTATAGTATGTTAACTACAGGTCTGAGGAAAAAAAAAAAGGTTGGAAGCGGATGATTCCTCCCACAAACCTTTTCTGGCAACTCTATGTCTCCTGGAGACCATAGTACACAAAAAACCCCAGGAAGAGTTGTAAACTGGTTGCTTTTCCCCACTTTTCACCAGAACTTGCTAGGTTCTCCAGTTCCATTTCCTCAGGTTCAAAACAAAAGTGTGGTGTTCAAATAGAGAAATAAAATTCCACCTATGGACAAGAAGTCTCCTGAACTTTAAGAAAATATTTGCAAAACTTCAAGTCTTTTCTCTCCAGTTTTGTTCTGCCAAACAACTCTGATGTCCACATCCACATGTGCTCTCTTGAAATCTGCTTTTCTTGTCCAGATGGCATACATATGTCCCCTGGTACATCCTTGAACACCTCCTCCACTTGGAATAAAGTACTCTGGGTTTTCTTGCTGTTGCTGCTATTTAGACACTGCAATAATATTTATTTGTTTGTTTGTTTGTTTGTTTATTATCGAAGCGAGATATTCCTGGGACAATGTATTTTAACACAAATGAAACCACTAAACTTATTTTTGGACACTTATATAGGATACGTAATTTCCAGGACATGAGAGGTAAAATAAAACAGTTATTACCAGATATCAGGTCAGTACTTTATTTAGATATCTAAAAATTTTAAAAGGATCCTAACTTCAGATGCATCCAGTTGGTAATGCTGGCCCCACATTTTTCTCCTGAAGTTAAGGAGATGTGAAGGCTGAAGTGGGAATGCTCAGAGGACGGGAAAGAGAAATGCACATTTTTCTGTCATTCTGGTGATGCTGTCATTGTCTTTCCCTACCTCTTGATATCATGATTATATCACAAATACATTTTGTTTTCTGTTCCCCAGTAAAAGGAACTCCTAATATCAGCAGGGAGCCCTGGGGCCACGGGGCCATAAACTCAGCTGCCACTGGCCCTGTGAGAGGAAGAAGAAGCCTGAGGAAAACTACAACCTTTTTGTATAAGTCAGCAGATCTACAGTTGCAAATCTGAAGAGTACTTTGTCACTCTCCTAGAGCAAACAATATTTAGGAATACTAAACCTAAACATACTGATGCAAACAGCCATTTGAGAGAAGAAACAGATGCTCATTTGGTAAATGTCACAAAAATCCCAAAGTTGTTCTCTGATGGAGTGTAGTAATCAAAATCTATGCTTCCCCTACTTAAATGCAGGCTGCCATTTAACAGGGCCAGTGCTGAGCTCTTGCTGAGCAAGAGGACCTTACTGCAGCACGCCAGGGCCAGCAGCAGTGCCTGGCAGGTGGCTGGGGCCAGCCAGCCCTCCCAGGGTGATCCAGCCCATGCCAGTACAAGACTGAAGGGACCCCTGGGAAGAAGCAGCCTTGGACAGGCTTGGCCCAGCTGCCTCTTGGGAACCCACTGGTGCAGAGCCACCAGAGATGCTTGAACCTGATCTGAGCAGCCAGTGGGGACTATGCAGATACATTCCTCTGATTAGTACTGCTGGACCCATTCTGTGCCAGAGTTGAAAGGCGAAAAAATAGCTGCTGGGAAGAGAGGGAAGAAGTACGAGGTGGAGAGAAAGCAGTGATTGCAGATGATGAGGAGCATCAGTGAGTGCAGAAATCAGAGCAAAGCCTGTGCAGTTGGAGGGGATGAAGCATTACAGTGGAGAGATGAAGGAGAAAAGGAAAGGAGCGGTCTGAGTGCCTGCGTGTCTCTTGTGGTGAACAACAGCGATTATTAACAAGGCCTTTCAGTTATTACAGTAGCTCCAGTGTAAGGATCTAGAGAAAAAACCTGTCTTTTTATACAGGTAAAATGCCCACTTAACCTGGGCAGCTGACACTGCTGTGCAGTCTTCAAGGCTGGAGAGGGTATGAAAATATCAGAAGTGGCAGTGCCAGGGGTCCACAGGGAGCCCTGGAAATACTCAGTTGTGCCCTCACTCTGAGTACCTTACTCACTTGGAAAGTGGTAATGAGAAGACACTTACTCGAAGGCTGATATTTAAAATAACAATCAAAAGTTTTACAAGCATTGACTTACACCAGTTAATAACTGTACTAGAAAAATAGAGGTATTCTTAACGCCAGCTCCTCAATTGGAAAGCCTTGACATGTGAACAAGCTACTCCCAAAATAACAAGTTTCAGAAGGTGATGACTAAATTCAAAATTTCAAAATTGTACCACTGTGGCTTTAGATCAGCTTAAAATAAATTTAATTAAATCAAGCAAAACCTCTATTTCTTCCAATTTATCTAGAGGTCCTATAGACTTAATCTGAACTGTTTCGAAACCATATGAACCTTCTTTAAATACAATTAAGAAATGCCTGTGGATCAGCTGGGTTTTGTGTCTGCCAGCGGCAGGAACACATAAAAAAACCTTTGAGATGCTTGTGACCAGAGTTAAGTTAGGTAAATGGGAATGCTTTTCCTTATTAAGAAAGGTGCCTGTCTGTGTGCTTATTCAGGCTAGGAAGATGGCCCTCAGGACCCTGAAAATGAGGTGGCTTGGTACTGGTGCAGAGATCTGCATGTGTCTGATGCCTTCTTTTGTATACTGATAGCTTTTAGCTGGTAGCCACATTAAAAATAGAGAGATCTTTTGAATAGTAAAAAAGTAAAAACAGAGAGCTGTAGAAAATTGCCTTTTTTTTAAAATTTTGTTGTCTTTTTCACACATAGCATTTTTTGTGACTGCTTAAGACTGTGAGCAAAGCCAACCTCTCCTTATTAAAAATGCGTGTTTCTGAAGGGATACACATATCCAGTATAACCTTCACTACGATGCTTCTAATTAACCAGTCTGCTTCACAATAAAGTATCTAGCTGTCACCAAAATCAACACTGTTCCGTTATTAATAGATTAAGGAAAGAGTGTTAATTCTTCAAGCTCCATTTCATTTGGTCTCATTACTTTGCAAGCCAGATGGTTGCAGGGCCAGACCTGTCAGCAGGCACTGGGAGGAAGAGTACACTTGCCGAGTGGCAAGATGCAACACACACAGCATCTGGAAACCTGCACCCAGGGGCAGCTGCTCACAGTTCCTGGGAGTTATTCTGCAGGGAGCAGAAGAAATCATGAATTGATCTAATCTGGTATTATTTTTCTCACCTCTCCCTCTATGGTACCCAACACAGCGGTGCAGTGTGCCTCCAGCTGTGAAGGAGGTAGCTCTCTATTCATTTTAGGTAGCCAGCTAATTGCCTTTTTCCTTATGATGATGAGCTTTATGGTCTCTTCTGAACTGGCTGAGGTGATGCCAAGTTGGAAGAGTTGTTGTTATCTACATCCAATTTGTTAAAGGCTTTCTTCCTGCAGTACAAATCTTAGGACAATGAGAAAAGCACTTTGTCTTGCTGATCAACCAAAATGTGTGGTGCATTCCCAGGCTCACATGGCAGCCAAACCCAGAAAGAGAAGTTCACCCCACTTAAAGCCCAGATAAAAAGTCTCTCACGCTGAATTACAGAAGTGTTTTTTTCTCCTCTTGGAAATATATTAAAGAAGTAGAGATTTTGAAAAATATTTACCATTAACACTATGGGGGAAAAAGTCTGATCTGTTTTTCATAAAAACTTTCCAAGACTTCTACTTTTAATCAGAAATTCAAGAGAAATTTCAATTTGACCTGAAACTAGAGTTTGAGAAAGTTTTTCTCGTGTTCCCTTTTGTCTCCTTGAAACAATGCAGGGAAGGGAGCTCAGAGCAATACGAGGCTGGGTCAGGTTATCTTTCCATAATGAGGCAGAACCAAACATACTGAAACAATTCTGGAAATATGTTCTTGAAACTTTCCATTGGGAATTCTGCCATCTCTCTGAGTAGCCTCTAACAGTACTTTTCTATTGTTAGAATTAGCAAGGTTTTCCTAAAGTCAAACCTAAGTGTCCTTTGCTGCAAATTAAACCAATGCCATCTTAGCCTTCCCCACGCTGAAAATTGATTACTTACTTTTTTACCATCCATATTCTGTAAGATTTTTAATGTTTCCCTACCTTAATGTCATTTTCTGTTTATTAAATTGGTGTCTTATACCAAGCTTTAATTTTCTAAGTTTCTTTCCATTCTTGTTCCTCTGTCTGTCCTCAGTGATGGTTTATGCTCTCCCCAGATGACCAGGGTATCCATGACTGACTTTTTCATCTTGTTCACAGCTGAAAAGCAAAACTCATTTAAAGTACACTGAAATGTTTGTCTTCAAAGAAAAAATCGAAAATTATGAACCTTTCCCACAAAAAGGAATTTTCCACTCTTTTCTATAAGATGGCCTTAAATTAAAACATTTTACTATCCCAAAAACATCATCTATCTCATCAACTCCTTAAGCATAAATGTAGAAATGGCAATGCTTTTGTAAAACATTAAAGTGTAAAGTCTCTGAATGGGAACAGGGCACAAATATACCTCAGTGTGGGGAGACCTGTGAAGAAAATGTATCTGTTCTGGTCCACTTCTTTTGCTGTGGGGAAGCCAAGCTGCAATTTCCTTGTCCTTTTTGTGTGGGATGAGCAGGATGACATGGGTAGGATCTCTCCAGCCTCATCCCACCATAGGCAGCAGCCCAGAAAGGGAACAGCCACAGTGGCTGCTGTAGGTTGGTGAACTGGTAATGGTAAAATTAATGGCAGACAGAGATTAAAAACCATCTGATGGCTCTAATTATAGAGCTGGTTATAGAGTTTAAATATAAAAGGCTTTCATACAAACTCCTGTGTATGATAGTCATATGTAATTAGATATTATAGAAGACCTAGATTAATAGTAATGAAGGCCATTTTAGAAGGGGCAGCTAAAATTACCAAGAAAATGAATTGACAGAGGAAGAATACAGGCATTGATGGGGAATTTATCAGGAAAAAAAAGTCTTGTCTTTTATCTGAAAAATACTGAGGGAGGGGAAGCAAGGAGCAATATCAAAATGGTAACCTGCCAAGATAAAGATAATAAGTCCTGTAGTTTTTAGGAAAAAAATGATCTCCAGCTGGTACAACACATAGTGAAAAAGAACTATTTATGCCACTATATATACAACAAGGAGCTGCTCCTGCAACTTTATTTTGGCCTTCACTAAGCTGTGCTTTCTCATCAAAGTAGAAGATATCAAGACCTCAACTGTTACATTTGCTAAAAATGAATTTATTTCACTTATATACTTCCATGGTGAAGAGCCTGTATCTAGAGAAAGGATGAATGAGCAAATACAAGAAAGACCAGACCTTCCTAGATTTCCCAGTTTTGCCATGGGGTCATAGGTCTGGAAAGTTCCCTGGCACTCATATAGTTTGTTTATCATTCTCAAGGCAAAATCAATGATAACCACAACTCTCCTGAGAAAAGACATTTTAATCTATTTAAGCTGTTTTTAGAGAACTCCAATAGTGGAGGTGTTGCAGATTTCCTTGCCAATCAATTCTTATCCATTTTTTAGTATACACAGATAAAATATATATTTTAACATGTTATAAAACTTTCGTGGAGCAATTCAAGTCCATTATTTTTTTTTTCCTGTTTATTCCTGCATAGATTTCTCCCATTCTCACTACAATTGTGCTAAGGAATGTTATCATTAATTCTCTCATTGTCTGGTTTAGACAATCTGTGTTCATTTGTTCTTGCCTCATAAATCACTTTTACTGGAGTTTGATCATGCTTGACACTCAGCTTGTGATCCATGTCTAACATTAGCTTGAACCTGTTGTTTTCAGGGATGCATTTATCTGAAGTGCAAGGCATGGTGGTGAGGCTGGTTCAGTCAGGGCTTTTGTCTGCAAAAATCTGAGGTATGTCTAACAGCATGGTAAACCAAATCCCTTCTCTGCAGAAAATTGCTTGTCTTCTAAATGCCTCATTTCCATAAAATTCAGAACATTATTTGCTTTTGTTCCTATATGGTAAACTAAGAAGAAAACCATTAATAAACACAAAATGTCTGTTACTTTTACCACTTTGGTGCTTCTTGTGTGAGGAAAAAGGGGAATCCAGGGGTGGACAGTGGCAGACCTGAGTTGGGGCACTGCATTAGCTTTGTTTTCCTTCTTTTCCATGGGGTTTGCAGCTAATTGGTATCACCTCTCAATGCAACATCATTTACTGTGATATCTCCAGTTTAGCACCCCAGTTTAGAAGTATCAATAACAAAAACCTTCCGTGTTAAAGACTTGTAATTTCAAAAGGGATTATTTTAACTGAGCGAACAGCTAAAGATGGCAGAATAACTGAAAGCATCAGAACTGGCATGTAAGATGTGGTTTAGATTTCTCTGTATCTCAGAGGCAGAAATTTTCAAAACATATATACCAGCTTGAAGGTAAAAACCTTGGAAAGATGAGCTGCAGACATGAAGGGAAATAGTAGGGCTAAGAAATAAGACTATAGGCAAAGGAAGAAAGAAGTGATCAATACAGAAAACTGAGGTGTTGCAAAGTATTGAAATAGAAAAAGTCTCAAAAAAATGAGTGTTGCATTAAAGGTATAGAAATTTAGCAGAAAATAAATCACCTTTGTTTGCAGCTGGTCTTCAAAGATCAGAGGGGCTGAGTGTGGCTGGGTTTAACTTCTGGTCATAGTTAAGTCAGCATGGTATGTCTAGCTCTTCAGTAAGACCTTTCACAAGCACAGGTTCACAAAAAAACAGTTTACCAATTCAGGTCTGTTGTGTTCAGTAAGGACTTGCACAACCTGTGTTCGTGAATAGTACAGTTCATTGAAGCAAGAGGAAAGAAGGTCCAGGATTGCTGGTGATAAATGGAGCAATTACAGAGTGTTAATACATGTCACTGCAGAAAGTATAGCAACAGACATCTATCAGTGCTGTATACCTGAGTATACACACACACATTTATATGAAATTAATATTCCCAGGTCTGGTCCAACAAAGTTGGAAGTGCAAAGCTCACCTAAAGGCATCTTGCATGAGAGTAGGAGAGACACAGTCCATCAACTCTTCCTGAACAGGCAGAAATGTTTTCCCCTGTGACCCCTTCTGCTCTGAAGCCATTCTTTTATACAATACATTTTTGTCCCTTCCCAAAGAGATGGAACAATGATGTACTATAGTTGGCAGTGAAGACTGGCTGACCTTGGCCAGAGAGTTTTTGAACACAGACTTATTCCTTAATGGACAGATTTTACATCAAGGCTTGTTTATCAGGGTGAAGGGGGAGTACAGATCTGTGGGTGCTTTTCTGTGCCTCTTCTTGGCTGTGAGACCTCCACCTCACTCCAGCCATCCTTCTGCTGTTAAGCCTTGTTCAAGCCAGGGAATCAAAAGCTCAGCTTATGCTTTCCCCAACTAGCATCATCAATTCTTCAATGGCTTAAAGCAACACTGTACAGTTCTGGCCATCTCCCACATTGAGTCAGGCTTCTCAAAGAAAATAGGGGGAAAACAAAAAAGATAAGGATTCATAAATAAAAAGTTAGAAGGAATTAGCTGCTACACATTCAGAGTGGAGAAAATGATTGAAGACAGACTGAGTATAGCCTAAAGATTGATGAATACAAGTTCTCAATTTTCTATAATGGTATACTAGAAGCCTTTCTAACATTTCAAAAAAATAAATGGTAGAAAAAGGCTTTTTGGAAGCTCATAAAATCAAGGGCTATATTAGAGGATTACAGACTGGCAAGTATGGTCTCTATGTTTAAAAGAAGGACAGAAGAAACGTAATCCCAGCAACTGTGCTATAGTTAATCCCAGAACCTGATATCTGGGGGTTTAAAAACAAGTGTGAAAATGGTGTTGTCAAAGACTCAGAGGCAAACAGATGAGGATTCATCAGGCCAGGAAAAAGAAATTAAGGGGTTTTGTTTCTCCCCTCCTTGCAGCACTGGTTGGTGTTAGAAAGGGAGTGCAGTTGCTGGAAGGGTGGTGGGCAGTGCCGGAAGGGCTCTCATGCTGCTGTGAAAAAGAATCTATTAGTGATTTCTTGGGTTTTTTTTTCTTTTAGTCAGAGTTGGGATGGAAGCATGAGAGACAGGATTTTTGTGTTTGGACTTAGTTATTTATTAATTCTTATTTATAGCACAGTGAACACTATAGCACTTATAGCTAATAAGCTAAAAATTATAAAATGGAGGTGTATTTTGCTTGTTGTAAGGTTTTTTAAGGCCTAATTATTCAATTAAAAAATAAAACTTATATTATTTATACTTTTGACCCAATGACTAACCATGTGTGACCTGCAGTGTGGTACTTTCTACCCAACCAAAAACTACTACATAAAAAAAAGAAGGAACAAGAAGGAAGAAGAGCCAAAGCTCCAGAACTTCTATGTTGTCCCATATTTATTACTATATTTTAAAACCCCAAATTCTAAACTTTTCACCATGGGATATTACACACTTCTAATCAAACTACACACCAGTGACCCCAGCTCCATCACTCAACTTTGGAAGCCTTCTCCAAGCCCTCAAGTCAAAAGCAGTGCTCCTTTGGGGCTCAGCGCCAGAAAGCACAGAAAGTTCAAAACTCCCAGGCTTTAGGGTTCCAACAGGAACCATTCAGAGCACTGCTGTTTTCAGTCCTGTAGGAAGAAGATAGGATAAAATGCAGCATAAGATTCCAATGTTTTTTCTGATATCCTAGAGGAAGGTACTGTCAGAATAAACCCTGAAAATCTGTGTTTTCATGTAAAAGACATGCAGGCAGCCTAATATACACTAAAGCACCACAGAAAATCTTATACACAGCAGTGTTGCTTCCTACAGTACTTTAAGGGATGTAGGAAATGAACCAAAAGGCAGAAGTTAATCTTGAAGGAAAAAGTATTATACTTGAGGGATCTTAAGGATCATCTCCAGCACAAATCATGCTTAATATTTTCTTAATGACCCTGATATGAAAAACAAGGGTATTTTGATGACATTTTCCAATGATGTGGAATTAAAAAGAATTATCAGGGCAGGTCATGATGTACAGTAGAGCTTAAGAACTGTCACGAAATGAGTGATAGAAATGGCAAAATCGTGGACTTACAAGCAGACCTTTACAGGCTGGCCAGAAGTTAAATTTTAAAAATTGCGGGATTCTTTGGGAAAATGTGAGTATTGCAGATGATCACAGCTTCCACAGAAGTGTCTCAGTGAGGGATGTATGGAAAAAGGGGGTGAATGTCTTAAATTGTATTCAGCAGAATCAGAAAGTTATCAATGTCCACACAGGCCCTGACAAGACATTCTCTGGAATGCTATGGCAGGTGGCAGTGATTGCTGTGCAGGAGCAGTGACCAAACACAGGCCACATATACAGAAGCAACTGGGCAGACAGCTGGGGAGTAAAAGCCTGAGACTTGAAACATGTGATTTGAAAAGTCTCTCATCATGCAGGCTGGGACAATCACTGTGGATGCAATATGGAAGGAAGGATTCAGGAAAAAGAGCAGCTTAAGTCAACAATGTATTAGTCTATGAAGAATGCTGAGCTGAGGACTGACTTAGGCTGGGCACTGGTGTGGTCTCCTGCCATAAGAAAAATTATGTTTCTGAATTGCCTTTCTGCAGAAAGACTGGACATGGAAAAAAACCTCTGTGTCATTCTAAGACAAAATGAGATAATTTTCTGAAAATAATTTCATGATATGACTGACTGATCAGCAGCAAGAAGAGCTTTATAATTAAGGGAGACACTTCCAAACCCTTTTCTCTTGTTTCTATATGGATCAACATTCACTTTGTGTATTAATCAAATGTTCTAATTTCTAATTGCAAACAGAATGAGTGCAATATAATGTCCAAATAACTTTGAGAGTTCTTATAAATAGTCCAAGGCTTTTCCACATAAAACTATGAAGAAAATTAATCTGATTTCCCCTCCTCTCCTTTAGGCTACTGGACAGCCACAGAAGTTGCACCTTTGATACTTAATATACTTCCTTCAAATGCAGCTCATCTGTGACTCGCAAATTAGTAATTAAGAGTAACAGCCTGACATCTCTAAGGTGCAGTGCTAAATCTCCAGATCTGTGCAAGTGTGGCCTGCATATCCAACCCTCTGGCATTTAGAATGGAGAGGTTTGTGGAGGGCAGTGTGACTCCCTCCTTTCCTGCTCATAGCAGTTTCCTACTCAGTATTTCCTACTGCCCAAGTATGGGTGGAGGGTGCACACAGGTTGGGCAGTAGCTGTGTGTCCCAGTTTAAATTTATATGACAATGAAAAGCAAGGACAATTTGAGTGGCAACCTGGCTCTGGAGAGATTTTGTGCATCTCCTGCTTGGAATACCTTCTCTTTGACCAAGTTTCCTCACCTGGATCTCTGTAAAATGAGCATGAAAATTGTGCCAGCTTACAGGATAAGTGCTCAAGGAAGTGCTCATCTGTGATCATAGGAAGGGGGGCTTTTTTAATGCAAGAGGATAAGTATGACAGAGTTTCATGTACACAAATGTTTCAGTAGTAGACAAAAATGTTTGCTTTGTCAAAAAGTGCCTGTTAATTTAATTCCCTATTGAGATTTAATGAGAATAGAGTGAAGGATAAAATCTTAGCTCTAGAAAAGGTAGAAGGAGATAGGCAATTTACAGGAAAAACATTAAAGAATTCAGGTCTAAATTTAAAGAAAACTTTTTACAAAACCCACACTGCCATGA
Organism: Toxostoma redivivum; assembly: GCA_013397375.1. Taxonomy (NCBI): domain Eukaryota; kingdom Metazoa; phylum Chordata; class Aves; order Passeriformes; family Mimidae; genus Toxostoma; species Toxostoma redivivum. Next base: position 85,478 of record VXBI01013800.1, read on the forward strand.
AGACTAGATTACCTATGTAAGGTCACTAAATTCTAAATTACTCTGACTCTGCCCAGGCTGATCACAACTCTGTGTTATCCTTCAGTTCTGCCAGGAGCATTTGACCAAAATTTTCTCAGCAAAGGAGTATCTCTCCAACTTTTCATGGAGAAAATCAAAGCAGGTTCCAAAACTTTAGAAATTTGGTTTAAAGTCCTTGGAAGTTACTTGTCCTTTCCTGTTGGTTTCACATGTTTATGAGCAGCTGCTGCAGTGTGAGCCCTGGTGGACTGGGAGCATTGGAAAGCTGCGGGGCATCACTGAAAATAGGTTTAGGCAGCTCTGTAGAGAACCCTGGAGCTGGAGAGTGAGGGCTGATTGCTTTACTGGCATAGCCTCCCTAAATAAACAGGTTTTTTTCTTTCCATCTCCTGGTCCTAAATATGCTCCCTGAGAGTCCCTCAGGATGCTCACTGGTGGCAGACAGGCACGTCCACCCTGAACGTGCTGCCCCAGGGCACTGGCACAGCCCAGAGTCCTTTGGCAAACTCAGCTCTGCTGTTCAGTTGTTCTCTTTTCCTGCAAAGGTTTACTGTGAATCTTAATAACTTGCCTGAGACAGAGAAGGATTCTCAGTCTTTCTTCCCCAAGTTAATCAGCATGTCTGTTAATATAGGATAAGCTCAACTACAAATTAAGTGTTTTTTCCAAGCTAAAACAAACCAAAATATTTCAAAGGCATTTCATGCAGATTTATAGAAGAAGATTCTTTCTGTACTTGCCTCTCAGTGTTTAAATCCTTCAACCCTTCCCTAACCCATCTTCTTATTTTATGATCTGAAACAAAAGGCATAGAGCAGCTGTTTCCTTATCTCATTTCACCTCCCTTTTCTTCAACCCATAGCAAAACAACAAGGATAGTGCAAAAAAGCATTTTTCATTTTTGTAGTTTTGCTTTAAACACATGATGCTCTTCCCCGAGAGCACAAGATGTCTCTGACATGAATGGGTTAAGATGAGAGAAAGAAAGAAATCAAATGGTGAGTTAGCATGAGGGAAAGACAGACATGAAGTGTAACTGAGAGGAACTACCTGACAAAAGCATGTTACTTGTTAACCACCAGATTTGATAAAGATTTGTCTTTCTGGTAGTAACGAAAATCAGGTCAAGTTCTGTGTTCTTTAATCTGCCTCAGCAATTCAGTCACCATCAGCTCCATGCAGTACCAGTAGTGTCCTTATCAAACTGTACTGACTTATTCTGAGATTTTAAGTTTTCTTGTGCTGTTTCAGGAGGCAGATATTTCAAATGGGCCCACAAATCCAAAAATACAATAAAACTCTAAAATATTAATTTTTAAAGGGTTAAAACAGCACTCTAGTAGTAGAGCACATTTTAAATAGTTTTTAGGATTGATCTAAAATGTTTGGGCATGGGTTATTAGCCGTAGTGACTGGGTTGTGCTTCTACAAGAACTTCCTCATGGATCATTGCTTAGTTACTACTTAATGATTTCATCCATGATTGCACACAAAACCATTGCTAAAAACACTGGCATTGACATAAATGCCTGTGGAATGGTAAATCAGAATGAAGCAGAACAGAGAGATAATTAATGAAAAAATATACAGAGCCTTGTGTGGAAACAAAGCCAGCTGTTGAAGGAGACACAGGAACATGAGATTTCCTGGTAAGGCTGTCACTTGCCATGCTGCACAGGCTGTTTCATCCAAGCACTCTTCTGCATCTTCCAGTCTCTGGTTTTTGCAAGCCAGGAGCACAGCTTCAGAGGACCACCAACAGTACTAGTATTGCTGTGAAATTTTCATGCCTGTTCTGCTCTACAACCCTTTTCTGAGCAACACTATTAATTTCTTGTTTGCCATTTGAGTGGGCTTGAATTTAGTAGTTGAAGTTTTTCCACTCAGGAAGGACTTGTACTTGCTAGAAGAGGCTGATGATGCCCTATAACTTACTCTCAAGGATATTTAATGGTAACATGAGCTGATGTATATGTACTATTTTCAGAGGTTTTCCTGATGTGTGCCGCAGAAGCACAGAGAGCATTTTTTAGACATCAAAGTGTGGCCACTTTGCCTTAGACCAGCATTCTGCTAGCCCTAAATAACTCTCATGAAGCCTTTTGTCTTTTCTTCTGACACCAGCATGCTGTTGTTTTTATCCACATTTTCTGCCAAATTGCTTTCAGGAAATATGAGTGTCTGTATCTTGTGACACCCTCTAGTTTCCCACAAACTGAATCATACTGTGCAGTTCAGCTGAGTAATAAAATATAATCTGATTGGCAGGAGGTATTAAAGCAGGCCACACCATTACAGATCCTCTTTTAACCCAGTTTAACAAGTGCTCCTGAGAAGTTATTTATTCTAGCTGTCAACATCTTGTTGTTGAGATGACAGCGATCAAATCTCTGTTAGATCCTAATCTTATTCTTCTTACTCCGCCTTCAAGTATCTGAGCCTCATATAAGCAATATCACTTTTTGTCAGCAAAATGATTTGTTTGACTCTGATCATTTGCTGAAAGTTACAACAATGTATTTTTTTAATACCTACAACAATTATTAGTATGAGATGGGGATGGAATAAATAGCAGGCAATAGTGAATCGTGGAGAGTTGAAAGTCTGAATTGTTGCTCTGTTGAGCACACTGATCCATATACAAAACAAGAAGGTATTTCACAATTACAGGAACTTAGCAAAGCATTCCCAGATGCACAGAAGTCACAGCAGCAAATTATTAGTCAGAGACTGATGTTCTTCTAGTGTCCTGGGGACATCTCACTAGCTAGCAGAGTGGCAGACCCATCTCTGTTATGAAGTTATAAAAGTTCTTTTATTGTGACTCTTATTATGCTAGGGATGGGAAGGAAAAGCTATATATTACCTGTCAGGTAGACTCCACCTCAGCTTGAACAGTCCTCTGACTTGGGAAATTCTAACCCCTAAATGATGCATTCTTTCCTGATTTTAACTTCCCCAGTCCCCCAGTCCTAAAAACTCTGCAACTCTATCATGCCATGCATTATACTGAAAAGTGAAATTACTTGTAAATCCCTTGTATGTATTTGCAGACTACTTTATAAGAATCCTTTAAGCTAGATATTTCCTGAAAGTAAAGTTTAGAATGTTAATTAGAATATGGGAATATCTTTTTAAATTGTTGGAAGCTTAGTATTTTAGGCTTATGACACATTTGAAATAAAACCACCTACTGAGTTCAAAATTATTCATTTAATATGTTACCTGTCTCTTGGGCCATTTGTGAATGCTAGAAGATCTCATGCCTTCAAAGGAGTCTGAAAGCAAGTTCACTTTCAAATGTGGTAATATTAAAGGTAATACTCCTAATTTTTATCTGAAATCACTAAGGCATGTTCTTCTAGTGGAAAAATTTTAAACTCAATGCACAGTATATTTGTGTCAGAATGGATCCAGCTGATGTTTTTGAAGGTGTTCACAAAAGTGTGAAATTATTGTGCCTGGAAAGACACAAATGGAGAGATGGAAAGACACCCATCAGCCCTGCATCTAACTGACCGGGCAGGAGGGTTGATGTGCTGGAAGGCAGGAAAGCTCTGCAGAGGCATCTGGACAGGCTGGACCAATGGACCAAGGCCAGTTGTATGAAATTCAACAAGACCAAGTGCTGGGTCCTGCCCTTGGGTCCCAACTGACCCAGGCAGCTCCACAGGCTGGGGGAAGCGTCTGGAAAGATGCCCAGCAGAAAATGACCTGGAGGTGCTGGTCAACAGCAGCTGAACATGAGCCAGCTCTGCCCACATGGCCAAGAAGGGCAATCCTGTATGAGAAATAGTGTGGCCAACAGGACCAGGGCAGGGATTGTCCCCCTGTCCTGGGCACTGCTGAGGCTACACCTTAAATTCTGTGTCCAGTTCTGGGCCCCTCAGTACAAGGACACTGAGGTGCTGGAGACAGTCCAGAGAAGGCAATGGAGCTGGGGCAGGGTCTGGAGGACAAGTCTTGTGAGGAGCAGCTGAGGGAGTTGAGGGTGTTTAGTCTGGGAAAAATGAGTCTCAGGAGGGACCTTATGGTTCTCTACAACTACAACCTACTACAGTCTTGAAAGGACCTTGGAGCCAGGTGGGAGACAGTCTCTTCTCACAGGTAACAAGTGACAGGACCAGAGGAAATGGCCTTGAGTTGCACCAGGGAAGGATCAGATTAGATATTATGAGAAATGTTTACACAGAAGGGGTTGTAAAGCACTGGAACAGGCTGTCCAGAGGTGTATTTGATTTACCATCCCTGGAGGTATTTAAAAGACATGTAAATGTGGTACTGAGGGACATGGTTTAGTGGGGGGCTTGGCAGTGCTGGGTTAACAGGTGGAGTCAATGATTTTAAAGGTCTCTTCCAACCTAAACAATTCCATGATTCTATTTGTATTATGCTGATTCATTGCTTGTATTTTGAGATCTTATATTTGGAGACTAGCATTTTTGTGCATAAAAGGAAGATATGTTATTTTCTGACTCCCTCTGCATAGGTTGGATTTCTGCAGTGATTTTAATGAAGTATGTATTTCATATATATGTATGAAAAAAAAACTGTATCACACCTCGTCATCCCTCATCTCCTCCTCAATACAGCAGAGAGTCTTATGTTTTTAACATTATTTTTTCCCTCTCATCAATGAATCAGTTTGGCTTCATACTTCGATATAGTTATTTATGAAAGCAAATACCCCTGAAATTCCTACTAAAATATCGATTTCTACATTTTGTTTGCTGACCTTCTTTTCAATTTCATTGCAGCTTTATACATAATTTTTAAAAGTAGTACTTCTACATTGTTTTGTACACAAAATAAGAGGAACTCCTCCCTTTTTCTGCCATAGGAATATTTTTGAAGAATATATTGATTTCTGTCATTGTTGGAACTATAGATGTTAAGCTATGTGGAGATTTTTATGGTGTGTATCTATTTCTGGCATTTCTGTGGAAATTTCTGCATTTCAGAGAAACACATTCCTGTATATATGGGTGAAGGAGACATTAAGATAGAAAGCTGATTGTAAAATGCTGTAGAATTAGAAGAAAATTCCCTAAAAGCAAAATGTCTAATAAAGGTTATTTCCCATGGATTTCCCTTACATTTGAATTCTGTAATGCCCAGTAATGCTCAAATCTGGACACACTACTATGCAGAAGAGCTCCCTGAAAGCAAGCTGGAATCAGGCACAATGAGAACTGCCCAGTTGCTCCTACTGGGGTGAGTCACTGTGCTCCAGAAATGCATGCCCCAGGGAGGAGACTGGAAATTCTGGACCCCTAAGTGAGATAATGGGCTATTTGGAGACTGGTTTGAAATGGGTGTTCAACATTATCCTTCCACAGCAAAGTGTTTGACTGATTCTGACAGGAGCTCTCCAGATGGGAATTTCAGGCAGTGATGGAGATTCTCCCCAGGCAACAATTTAGATGCTCAAATGTGTTGATTAGTGTCCTGATTGGAATGTCCTAGAGATGCCCAGGCTGTTTCTGCTGTAGAATTCATATGTGCATAGATAAGACACTTGTTAGTAGTTGAAACTGTTACTGCAGCTACAGAAATGTTCACATAACCAATTTTTATTATGTTGTTAAGATATTTAAGAGTTGTTTTATATGTTATTAATTACATGCTGGAGGTGGTTATGTAGGACCATGAGCCAGCCAGGTTAGAACTGAGCAGAGCAGCAGCTCTGGGAATTTCAACCCTGCCAAAAACACTGCTGCAAAGACTCCTCCAGCAGAGATTCCTGCCACCACCAGACAGCCCTGGCAGTCATGTTTGAAGGATCAGATTCTCTATGCAACCGTGTTGCATGCCAACAAATTTCCTGTTCATGCCTATACAAAAGCTAGAAAGTCAGAATCTCTAACTGACCTTGTGAATTTTCCTTCTTTTTTCTTTTCTGTCATTTGACTTTAACACATTGCAAAATACTCTGCTCTACTAGGTTATATGGTAGTCATTGAAATACTTTTATGGCAAGTAGGGACTAGAGCTTTGAACCTGTCTTTCTTCCACCCTCTGGGTGAATGCTCTGGTGGATAGGTTCTTCTGTAAGCTGAGTACTTTCTTTTTCTCTGATCATATTTCCAAGCAAAAGTAATCCTTTTTAAGCTGTGACCTCAGAAAATTAATTTTAACTCCCAAATATGATTAGATGGAAAAAGGTGCCAAGTGCTTAGGCAGAGCAAACCCTCTTGTTGGATTAAGCGTCATAAATTCTAAGTTGTGATTTATTGGTCGAGTGTCTTTTATTTGGTATTATACTTCTAATCTGAGTAATTTAAATTCCTTTTACTATAAATAAAAAGGCACAATTCAAGGATACTATTTCCAATAGGTGATCCTATTTCCTCTCCATTGATTACAAAGATATCTTTGGGTGGCTAGGTTAGATGCTAGTATTTGATATTGAAAGTTAGGCAGAATTTTCTCACAGGGTCCAAGGCTGGTTTCAGGTAAAGCAATGCAAGCAAGCAAAGGAAGATGCTCCTCCCTCTCTACCCAGCCCTGGTGAGACAGCTCTGCAGGGCTGTGTCTAGTCCTGGCTCCCCAGGGCAAGAACATGGACACACTACAGAGAGTCCAGAGAGGGGCCACAGAGATGTTGAATCATCTGACACACGAGGAGAGTCTGAGAGAGCTGAGGCCATGCAGCATGAAGAGGACAAGGGTCTGGGGGGATATTAGCCAAGTGTATAAATAGCTGAAGAGAAGGAGTAAAGAAGTTAAGACTGAGCTACGCCCATCCAGTGGCCCTCAGTGACACGAGAAGAGGCAATAGGCACAAACAGAAATAAAAGAAATTCTGCTTAAACATCAGAAAAAATTAATTTTTATTTTGAAGATGTCAAACACTGACTCAGGCTGCTCAGATTGATATCATCTTCATCATTACAGATACTCAAAATTTGCCTGACCCTGAGCTACCTGCTGTAATTGACCCTACTCTGAGCAGGAGGTTGGACTAATCCATCTCCAGAGGTGCCGTCCCATAATTCTGTGATTCTGTGGAAATTATTCCAATTCCTTCCATCTATGTTTAGTCTCGTAAACTTTCTATACCATATTTTATTTCTTTTTATAGTTTTTACTTAATCTTAAGAAATGTGCCACATCTCCAGCATAAAATTTTAAGTAAAATTTTTCAATTTCAAGGATATTGTGATATTCTTAAACTGATCTTACCATAAAAATACTCATTAATAATGAACCTGAGAAAATTGTCTGATATTTAAGAAATTTACCTCATGTCCCAAAAAGAACCCCAACAAAAACAAAAAACAAAACAAAACAAAACAAAAAAAACCCCAAAGCAAACAAAACAAATCAAAAACAATACAAAAAACACTAAAAGAAGCTTGAACTTTTGTTTGCAAATCTGAATGTATCTAAATATGACACTGGTTATGGCACTTGGTGCCATGGTCTAGTTGAGTTGTTAGGGCATGGGTTGGACTCAATGATCTTGAAGGTCTCTTCCAACCCAATGATTCTGTGAATCTGTCTCATATTTAAATGTGCAAGTTAATCTTTTATGATCTTTGTACAGGGCTTCTGTTCAAGTAACAGAAATAATCTCTAACTAAAGATCAAGAAGAAACTACTTTGAGGATACATTGCTACATTATGTAAATTTGAAAAATTTACTGTGCATTTGGAGCATGAATTTCATCTTGTGACCTAATTCTTGCTTATAAGTATACCATGAACATACTGAAAAAAATGTAATGATTTTCTTTTGATTTCCAACTCTGTCTAATTAGGTCAAAAAACTTGTTTTCAATAATAAAAACAAAACACTCCATAGAAGAAAATTTATGTTTGTTTTATTTTCATCTGTGAAGTTAAACCTCTAGAATACTCCTGCACAAAAGTTAAAATCATAGAAGCATAGAATGATTTGGGTTGGGAGGGACCATCTAGTTCCAGCATCCTGTTGTGGGCAGGGACAACTTTCACTACACCACATTGCTCAAAACCCCATCCAACCTGGCCCATAACACTTCCAAAGATGGGATAGCCACTTTCTAGACAACCTCTTCAAGTGTCTCACCACCCTCACAGTAAAGAATTTCTTCCTAATAATGGGGTGATTGAAGACCCCCATGAGGACCAAGACTTCTGAATATAAGGCTGCTCTAATCTGTCTCATCTTCCCAGTCTCATCCGCTTGGTCTTCTTGGCCAGGTGGCCTGTAGGAGACTCCCACTATGATATCACCAGTGCCTGCCCTCCCTTTAATCCTGGCCCACTTCTCTCCATCCCAGGCAGAGCTCCATGCACTCCAGCTGGTCATTGACACAGAGGGTGACACCCCCTCCTTGTCTCCCTGCCTGTCCTTCCTGCATCCATCTATTTCAGCACTGGTCATAGGAGCCATCACAACACATCTGCACAATGCCAGTAAGAACATATGCATGCAGGCATATGCATGGCTCTAACTCCTCTTGGTTACTCCCCACATTGTGCATTTGCATAGAGGCATTTCAGTTGCCCCTGCCCATGCCCCCCACCCCCATCCCAATGAAGCTGAAGTGGCTGGAATTCCTTGTGCTGCTTTTCAGGTGCTCTCCTGCTGATGTGTGATCCCTCTGCAGGCTCTGGGCATCTCTTGTGGGCACAGGCATCACACTTGTGAGAGTGGTATGGATTGAGGTTCCCTAGTTTAAAGCCCATGGCTGAAGATGCTCTTCCCCTTCTCTGACAGACAGACCCCACCAGCCAGGTTTCTCAGTGACAGTCCCATGGTCTGAAGTAGTCAAACCCTTGGCTGTGGCACCAGTCCTGTAACCACTTGTTGATTTCTCACATTCAACTGGTTCTTTCAGATCCTTTCTCTTTAAATAGGAGGATTGATGAAAAGTTACCTGATCTCCAGGGTCCCTTACCACCCCTCCCAGTGCTTTGCAATCCAGGCTGCTCCTGGCTGTATCACTGGTTCCCACATGAAAGAACAGGTGACAGTAGCAGGTAACAGTCAGTGGACTGGAAGAGCCTTGGTAGTCTCTTGATGGCACCACTGATACAAACACCTGGTAAGCATCACACCTCTCTGGAGCATGCATCAGGTCATCAAATGGTGCTCCATAACCTTCAAAAGAGAGTCACCTCCTACTCTGCACCTTTTTTGAGTTGCTCTGGTTGTTATACAGGGAGCAGATTGGATTGCCTTACTAGCTCCAGCATCCCTCCTTATGTGTGGAAAATTAAAGTTGTATTAGCTATGTCAAAAGACTCTCAGAACAGCATCTTTGTTATATTATACTAAATGGAAGATGAAAAAGCAATATTCCTAGTACTAGAAAAGCAGGGCTTAGAGCTTCTGTCTTTGAACCATAACAAAGTATTTGGCTGAAATTCCAGTGAAGCAAATAATGCATCAGTAATGTTTGCAATACTTCCTTAGGTTACATATGCAAAACAAACAAGAGGTTTACTTAACGACGGCATAACTATTCCCCCTATTAGTTTTGATCAATTGCTTTGTGGTCATGTTCATTAGACAGCCTAATCTGAACTGCAATTAGATTTTATCCTTTTAAAAGACAAAGCAGAATCCCAAGTCATTAATTAAAGGGTCTGACTACAGTTGGTTACAAGATGGATGTTGCATACCCTTTAGTGATGACTCAACTCAGCAAAACAGAGCACTTTAGTTTTAAGTGGCAAATACACCAGCACTAATTGAATGCAAGATTTTGCTCTGGTACAGCTGGAGAAAAGGAAATAATTTCATGTGCAGATTCTTGAAGACATGAAATGCTAATGAGAACCATGTGAATAAGCTAGAATTACATAGGGCAAACTGCAAGTATAAGGAAGACATTTGAAATAGGGGAGAGTGGTTAACATACAATCTTGCACCACTTATAGGTTTCTTTATTTCCCTCAGAAACTGAAAACATGTAGTATTTAGTTTTCAAACCCTCTGTATCTAACGCTGCAGTATCCCAATGGCAAAACCAAATTTATGGTACCTCAGAAATCAAAGAGCTCATTACTTTCTTACTGATTGCACTCCATGGGTGTTCCCCAGTCTTTGCTTTGGGGTTGGCTGCTCCCTCATGCTATCCAAAGTGTAAGACATTCCCCTTTCCAGACATGTATAAGTCCATATTCTTGGTCGCTCTCCTCCTAAAACCAGAAAAACCCTTACAAGAGTTGCTGATATTTAAAATCTAAAGACAATTGGCCAGGCAATGAGCTGCACTCAGCCATTCACAATGTTACACAAAATGCTCCAGGTTTATGTCTCTGCTTTTCCAAAGATTTCCTGTATGACCACAAATAAATCAGAGGAGTTTAAAGCAATTTTGAAGGAGTATACTATTAACGTATGTGACTCAGGCTTTTGTGGATAAAATGGCAGTATTTCTCAAAGTCGCAGGGTTCCTGCAAAGCTCTCAGTACCTGTGGTAACTGAGGAGAAGCACAAAATGTGAGATGAGAGGTAAAAGTGAAATTAGGATACAGTAACTAAAGTTTTAAATAAATGTTTAAGTTTTTTTTTTTTATTTAAAAGAAAAAAGTCAAAATTTCTTTAAATGCAGGATTCACTAAGGCTATCATCTGGTGACTATTTGAATGTCTTCCCTTTCCATGAGTTTGGAATAACAAGACTATTACCTAGAATATCTAAAAGAAGAAAGAAAAGCTGCTCACAGCTAGTGATGGAAAAAATATAATGCAGACCTTGGCAGTAAGGGCCTGCAGCTCTACCAGTCATCTCAGCATGTAGTCAGAGTTGCTAACTCAGCTATAAGGGAGCCAAAACACACAGAGAGGCTTTTGTTTTTAATTAGTTTATTGTCCATTATTAATAGAATACCCACAGAAAATAAAAATACAAATTGTAGACAAACACAGAAGTCTATTTTTAGTCTGTGAGATATGGCAAGAAGGTACATTGCAGCCACAGGAGGTTATCTTCCATTTCTCTGAAGTTTTCATCATAAGTTTACCTGCACAGCTGCCTGCTGCACACTATCTGCCAGAAATGCCCTCGGATGCTACTGAGTGCCCTTGCACTGGGCTGAGGGGATGGCAAAGACAAACCTTGCAGTCAGCTTGAGGAAGGTTGTTCGGCATACATGTCCTCTAAGATGAGATTGAAAATAAAGAAAAAAGTTGGGTTCTCCCACAATAGCCAAATAGAATAAAAAGCCAGGAAAATATTGGAACACTATCAAGAAAAGCAACAAAACCAAACACAAAATTGAAAGAGCAAAGACAGGCTTTACCAAAGAGCAGAATTACTAGCACAGGGAGTCAGAACTTAATTTTTTTTTTCTGCTTTTAATGATTTTCATGTAGATATTCACAGACCCTGGTAAAAAAACCCTAGATACCAAACCTCGGGTTTATCTCTTTCTGATAGTGAGTAAAATGCTGACCTGAAAGCACAAAGGTAACCCACCATCTTCATCAAGTTGTCTTCAGCAGATAACCAGCAGAGTAAATTATGCCCTGACTTGTATGCAATACATCATTCAACATTAGAGACACTTCAAGTAAATTCATTCACAAATAGGAAGAAAAAGGGGGAAATGCTGCTATTTTTCCTGGCTGTGGGGAATTTGCTACAGAATAAGTAGTTAATTTATTGATAAAGAGCTTTTTTGCTGGAAAATGTTTAAAGCAAAATCTGGGAAAAGGTCTATATTTTAACCTACTAAAAGAAAAGAATATTTACATAAACAGCGCAAAACTTCCAATGTTACTATTCTAGGAAAAGAAAATGTTGGATTTTTAATTAAAAATTTCTTCTATACTCACCTTTAAGTTACTTAAAACATAGAAGTTGGAAGCAAAATTAAATATTTTAAACTATAGAAATGACAATTTCACCCATGTTATTGCTTCATGAAAATTCTCAACATTTTGATTTTCTATATTTTTATGGTTTAAATTTTCACCATTTCTGAACCTTTTTAGTACAAAAATATAATTCCTCCTCTTTATTCATTAACTCTTTTTGAATGAAATAATGAAGACACTTAAATGAGTGCTTTGCCTGTGATTAAATATATTCCTTAGAGGAACTACATCCAACCTTAAAAGTAAGAGAATTATGCATTTGATTGAATATTCACAGAATTAAATGAGCATTTCCCCATTGACTTAAGTGACTTATATTTCTACAGCATGAAGTGCTTCACTTTCAGAAATGCAGATGTATTGTTGCATGTTTAAACACTCATAGGCAAGTAACTGCAAACTCTTCCACTGATCATGAGTAGAGATTGTCCTCCAAGTCTTGCAGACTTTTACACATTTTGGAAGATGACATGTGTATATGTGAGCCTTTCATGCATCTATATGGAAAATTATACAAAATATTTATGTGTTTTTGGCTGCAGCTTCAGAATGAGTATGGTTTTCTCTCCTAAAAGGAGCATGAAAAAAACCCAGACATTGGTAGAAGACTAGATTTGTTTGGGGTTTTTTGATATATTGCTGCCTACTTGCTCATTAGACAACCTCCCTCTTTCTAATTTATCACTTTAACATCAGATTCAGCACAAAGAACCAGCCTGCAAAAGGTAAAAAAAATAATTATAAATTCTACTGACCAGTTCACATTAGTGTGAGTGCTGGCAACACTAAGGTGTTTCTATTTATCACCATTTGCTTTGATGGGGCACCATTCATTTAATTTATCATTTGATTCTTCTCAATTATTTTGTCTTGGGAAGAAGTAGAATCAGCATTATTTAGTTAGGATAGCGTTTGCCCAACAGGTTTCGTAAAGTCCACTAAAAGAAAACAGTCACTAGATACTTGTGCATTGTGTCTAGAGTTTTCCTTCAGTATCTGCCTATTTTGTGATTTAAAAACATATTTTTTCCTTTTTTTAGTGTTACAGGAAGCCAACATAGATTTAGGCATTTAAGCTTGAAAGAATGTAGCAAAATTATATAAATATTTTTTTTTCTAACGTCACTTTTATCTGGAATAACAGCCAATTTGAAAATATACCAAGGAACATTGCTGTTACCTTGCTGTTTGGGTTGAGGTTATGGGGGGTTGAGGATTGTGTTGTTTATGTTTTTTTTCACCCAATTTTGGAAGCATTGGGAATCCTGAGTAAATATATGGAACACGTGATTCCAAAATTTAAATTAAAAATCCAAAATTAGTTCTAGTGTTGTACAGCCTGCTTAGGTGCACTGAGTCATTATGGGTAACAAGTCTGGGCCACCTCTCACACCTCTTCTTCCCTTACCATCATCTTTCCCAAGAGAATACTGAGAAAGTTACATATGTCCAATGGGCAACTTAGTTCAGGGAGGGCTCCTGGGCTGTAAACCCCAAAGCAGTTCTCTCAGCATTTCTGCATAACTCCCTACCAACCACCTGGATATGTGGGGCATCATGACTTCAATACTAATCTCCAGTTTGCTCTGGGAATTGCAGTGTTGGATCCTGATATCTTGGGCAATAGCAGCTGTCTCTTATATCAGCACCCATCCCTCAGCCCCCTTGTGAATTTGAGCCTTACTCTTAAAACATCAGATGTCATATGGTGAATAAACACAAAAGTGGTGTCCAGGAGAACAAGGTGACAGTCAAATGCCAGATGTAAATTACAAGTGTGAGTTAATACACTGCTAACAAGCTGCTCTTACTTTCAGTGAAAAATTTCTTTCCTACTTCTGTTTTTGTTTGTGACTCTGGGCTTCTCTTGCCACAGTCCTAGACACCTGAACGTTTAAGAACATTGAAAAGGAAGAGATCCTCCACTGAGAGTTGGTGCAGACACCAATAAAACAACACATGTGAGGGTCCAGAATTAGTCTGGCTAAAGCAACAGGGACAGGACTTGTCTCACAGTGTTTGAATTATTTCACTTTGAGGAAGAGGATTCTAACTTCTGTGAAATGTTAACTGTTCTTCTTCCAGTTTTTTCATTTTGCCTTTTGCAGGAGGTGGTCAAGGCCTTTCTGGGAGCCATCTTCAGATTTCCAGTTAATCTCTCAGCAATACCTACAATTAAAGACTCCTCTGTGTTTCACATATGAAAATGATGACAAGAACACTGAGAACCATGGAAGAGGAGCACAGTGTTTAACACTACCTTGTGAGATACAGATCATGCTTTAAGCTCCACAAACCTCTGGTTTTCTGTGGGTAGCAAAGGGAGACAGAAATAACCCACATTTAATTGTCAGAAATAAAAGCAATCTTCAACACCTTTTTAAAGAAGGAATTGCAGAAAGACATCCCTAAAGTAAGAAGCCTATAAATATCCATGCATCATCACAACAGTCACAGAGTTCCACCAAAAACTTCTGTGCCAGAAACCCTCTGGAAGCTAAGGGTGGTCCTGTTTAACTCCAGGACTCTTATCTTTGACAAAACACCAACCAAACTCATGGACAATAGCATCACCTGCATCCTCATCCTCTCTAAATAATAGGAAGTGTTGTGATTAGAGGTCAGGAATGTATCTGCCTGTGTTTTGTTTGTTTGCAAAACAGGGACTCACAGGGGCACAGCAGGGCAACTGGCCCTCCATCTGTTGTGCAGAGCTATGGGTTTTTTCTGCAAGGTATACAAGAAACAACTAACACTTCATTAGGAGAGCACAATTTTACCTACACTCTAAATATGCCTTAGTCTGCCTAAGAAGCTACAGCTTGAGGTTCTCAACCCCACCAACCAGTAGTACTGAAAAGACAAAATAGTCACAAAACACCCCTAGTTTGTGCATCACCAGAAATATATTGAAAGATCATATTGAACCTACAGGTTCTGAGTTTTATTCCCATCACTTCCATGTGTTTCTCTAAACTATACGAGTGGTGTCATACCCAAACTTGCTGACATATAAGTTTGGCAATGTGTGAAGAACAGGGATTATTTATATAAAAATTAGGATATAGCATCAAGTTCCCCTCTGAATATTGGTTTGAAGGCTTGGAAAGGCAGATTCAAGTACTTTTATGTTCAGAACATGTTCAGATGTTCAATGACTTTTACAAAAGTCTCTAAGAATTTATAATCAAATTTAGGTGTTCCCCCCTTATACACTGCCCAGTCTTTATCTGCAAAATCCTATAAGGATTTGCAGGATTTTGGGACAGCTTCCTTCCCAGGGAGATACCAGCTCTGCCTCAGTGCCACCCTTCACCTCCCCAAGACAGCCACCAGGATGCCACTCAGTTTACCATCAGCTCACCCTCTCTGCCTCAAGCCTTTGATGTGATGTTTCCAACAAAAAAGAATATTACCCAATTGTTTGGTCAAAATTCCCATGGTCTTGGCAGTGAGAAGGAGGTTAATGAAAGAGGGGAGGAAGAAGCAGGTGGGTGTGGAGAAAAGGCATAGGAACTTTTGTTGATTATACCTATTAGATTTTCTGAAGAATTGTTGTACAAGTTGTGATTGTGTTAGATTCTATACATTGAGTCTGTGAAAGGGCACAATCTGCCAGAATTTCCCATCACAAGAACTGAACATACTTCTGACTGTTTTCTTCATAAATACTTTCCTTCTCCAAAGGGCAGCATCTGGACTTTAGAGTGCTATCATAAAGTCTATCTTTTGGGGTACAAGATGTACAGCACAGGAGTGGTTTAGACAGTAAACCTGGAAGGCTATTAGACATCAGGAAAAATACCAAAGGAAAGAACAAGTGCAATTAATAAAACATAAAACATTTGCTCCATAAAAATCTAGAATATCATCATTACTGTTTCAAATTAGTTGAAGAGTAATTATCCCCAAGATGCTCCAGCATCTTCTATATTTTGCTTTCAAAAGTTTGACAAAACATGAAGCAGTTGATAAAGATAAGGATATAAAATCCTGTTGGATTAATAAGGGGGAAAGAATGAAAAAGAATTATTTTAAGTGGAATGACAATACAAACAAAATTGGACAGCTCTAGTTACCTCTGTTGTGAGTGTGCACATGCAAGTATCTGAACTGCAGTGAAGGTGACCTTGCATAGTCTCATCTCACAGAAAAGCAGATTAAAATTTCTATTTATCTCAACTATCGTCATCACTACTTTCAATAAACAATACAAACCCAGTGGAAGAATCCAGCTGATTGTTTACATGAGTAAATGCTTGATTTGCTGAAATTGAGCTGCCTCTTTTGCTAAGGTGATTTAGAAAAAGAATTTATTGAACACTTCTAGGGGCATAGGAATACTTCGTGAACAGGGTCAAAAAAGTCCTTATGATGCTTTATTTTAAAGGTCTTCTCATGAGACTTGTAACATTTATGATTCAATATCATAAATATTTTCACAGTTTATCTGTGATAAGGAAAAAGGAACACCTCTATAGGCCAGTGGTGTAATGGCAGCAGAAAATTCAAGGTTAAGATTGTCATTGAGGCAAATTCCTCCCCTGGCAAGACAAGGTGAGACTTACTAAGGACAGCAAGTGTGTGCCCCACAGAGGGGCAAAAGTGGTGAGCTCCACAACCCTTCAGTGCACCAAGCAAGTGCAGGTCAGGTATACCGGAGGAGCAAACATCTCTTCCTTGCAAGAAAAGAAAAGGAGTGAGAAAGGAGAATGTGCTAAGAGTGTACGGAGAAAGTGAAAAGAAAGAAAGATGGGCTGCTGGATGCCCTTCCTTCCCACCAGATCCTGAGAAGAACAATACTGTGCTCTATACTGTGCTAAAACATGACATTTAGACTGAAGCACTTTAAACAGTCCCCTGGGCTATGTTGAGGGTGTAGAACAGCTGTATGTATAATTAAATAAAGCTAATTACAATAAATTAAGTTAACTAGAAAATCAGTCACAGCTTTCATTCCTAAAAGTTCTGTTGTTGTTGTCAGACTTGAAACTGCTACAGGGCAAGATGCTGGGCCACTACAGATTGTCAGAGACCTAGCCACTTAGTCTTATTTTTAAGAATAAATTTGTAACTGGAAAATGTTGGAGTAATAGGAAGGTTCCTCATGTATTCCAAATTTAGCATCTAGACAAGGCTGCTGATCTCTCTGGGATAATTGTAGCACTGAGGTATATGCCTTCTCTTGGCTACAGAAGACTGCTGAATGCTCAAATTGGCACCAGGATATGGTGTGAGTGTTTTCTTTACCCACCTACCCAGCCATGCCTGCACAGCTCTACTCTGAAACTGTCACAGGTGCAAAAGGTTTCATTCTACCTCAGCTCTTAAACATAACACAGAGTCCACTGAAAATGTAGTCTAGCTCCAGGAAAGTCAGCAGAGTTATATAAATATGCTGTTGGTGAGTTCTGTCAGAGAAAAGGGTTTGCCTACCCATTTATTGAGATTCCTGCTTCAAGCTGTGCCAGGGAAAAAGAGGCAACCTGCCAGAAGCAAGCCTTATTCTGTTGCAACTGGTGGAGAATGTAATGCAACAGATTAATTTGTTTGGATTTATGGTGGAATCAATGTCTTGAAGATCAGCTGCAGGGAGAAAAACATATAGTATTGTTTGCAAGTTTTCTGAAGAAAATGTTGGGCAGAATTTGGCTCTAGCTGTGAAAATGTGTGAAGCACAAAACCCTGGAATCAAGGCAAAGTCACCATGAAAGTGTCACTATAGCTTGCTTTTATTTTACTTGTTCCCAGAACATCTGCTGCTGTCCACTGTCAGAGACAGGATAGTGGGCTAGAAGGATCTTTAAACTCACCTTATATGAGTATGATGATTGCACAGTCTGCTGCTTCAGTTGCAGGATGTATTCAGGAAGGAACAAATTGTGGTTCAGCTGGCACACAGCAAAGAGAAGCCAAAGGCTGTGAAAATTCCTCCTGTGCCTCAGTACTGGATGCTGGAGTTAAAGACCAGATTGTGAGAGGGAGAAGGATCTTTCTCTGCAGAGTAATGACTTTACTTTGTGCGAGGAGAAAGGAATTACATTGGCAGAAGCTTTGATTTTGCCTTCTCCCCACAACAAGGCAGCTTCCTGTGCTAGCAGATATAGACTGCTCCATGCATCACTGCCTCAAAGTGCTCCCTCTTCTCCAAGCCTCTCCTGGAAAAGTGCAAAAAATTCTCCTCCATTGCCCCAAACTGGGGCAAAACCTGGTGTGAGCCTCCTAGCAGCAAAAATACCATTGAAAACTACATTTAATTCATCTGCATTTACCTTACTGGATAAGAAGGAATGTCACCACAGTAAAGATTTTTAGAATAAAAATGAGTCAGTAACTATCTTTAAAGGACTCAGTTTTAGAGTAGGCGTAATGCAATCCACACAGGCTGTGAAGTTATTCTCATCAGGAGGCTTAAAGAAATGTTTCTGGGAACCAAGGTGAATTAAAGTTTGACCTTCTTTATAAAATTGTCTTTCTCAACACTTTCTCTTATATATATACACTTGTTTTCAGGTTTCAGGAATGAGCTGCATTGATCCTGTTTTTGGAGATCAGTCATAGTGGTAAACAGCAAGTCTCTGTGATTTATGACTGGGCTTGCTGATAGTACCTTAGAGATGTCTGAGCTGAAGATCCAGCTTTAGAAACCACGAAGTGAAGCCTTTCAGGTATAGCTTTTCCAGTTGTGCTCATTTGTGAGATGAAAACCAATCAGATGGGACAACAGTGATTATTACTAGTGATACTGATCACTGTTCAGCCCATGAAAAACTGATCGTTCTGGTGTTATAATATTCTTCAACATCCCCTTCCCCCATGCCCTCCTTGATCAGTACTTTATTAAACACTAAACATGCAGAATTTCTTATAACAGCAATAATAACAAAGAGACAGTATCAGGAACTATAATGCATGGCACAGATTTGACAAAATTAGTAGAGAAATTCTTAGTTGGTAAAGTATTCAGGCCAGTCAAAAGTGGTTTTGATGTTGTATTGACTCACAACACGATTTCACACCAGCTACCCCAAGAACACAGCTACTGTGTGCAAGTCCTAGTTAGTCATCATAAATGCCAGAAATACAAAATAAAACTGTATTTGTGAAGACTAAGATTAATTAATGTGTTTGCTTGGCATTGTATTTAATGAAAACAAGGGCAGCATAGAACACATTCATGCTATAGCCATGCTCACACCATTATCTTTTCTTTCTGTCTGACATTGATGGATATAAAGGCATCCTGCACTACAGATAAACCTGTCAGTGACACAAAAGACTGAGTAGGGAAAGACCCTCCTTAAACTGCCAGCTTTAAATTCAGCCATTTTCACTGCATACTAAATGATACAAGAATAAACTTGGCTACATGGGACTGGATGTTGCCATGATATTGGTAGACAAGGCTGTGGTACACTGCAGCTTCACTTCTGGCTGCACAGCATGGAGCTTAGGGGGAAGTCTACCACTCTCTGAGCCAGTGCTAAATCTGCCCCTTGGTGTTGATAGGAAAACGTCAGAATGCCTGAGATTCATCAGCTGGTTGTAACATTACATCCTTTGACACCAACACAGCAGCAGCAGCAAACAATTGTGGGGAAAACCCTGCAGGTAAATGGCACATCTGTATTGATCAAGACCCACTTAGAAAGGAATTGAAAACATGCCAGTCTTTATTAGCAGTGATTGAAAGCACAGATTTTTAAGACTAGGAGGAACCATTATGATTTGATAGTCTGACTTTCTGTACAACATAGGTCAGAGAAGTCTTCTGGCACAAGGCCAAAAGCCAGGTTTCTAGAGTGTATTTTCTAGGAAAAAATGTATAGCTTTATTTAAAAAAAAAAATAAAGAAAGAAGAATCATCTCAGTCCTTCATAATGTATTCCAGTTGCTAATTACACTGAGCAATACTATACTACACTGTATAATCTCCACCAACCAATTCACAGACATTAGGAGTAAAACTTAACCAACTTTGAGCAACTTCAGTAGTGGTCTGCAACTGTGCCAGTCACACTAGGTGCCTTTCACAGACAGTAGAACAAATAGAAACTTTAAGGGAGTGATTCATCTAACCTGTTTTAGACATCTCCTTTAGACTGAGATGAATTGTGCTTTACAATCTACTGAGAGTATTGCTTAGATCTGTATTGACACACAGAGCTTCTAGATGGACCAGCTCAGGCACAGTCATCTATATTTAGCCAGATGAATCCTACCATCATGCATGACTTCTTTCTGTTGAAGGGTTTGGCCTTTCTCAGTTAGATACTTTTGGACTACCAGCAAACTGTTCCTTAGCCCTGCCCTTGTTAAGGGGAATAAAGAGGGTGCCTTAGTATTTTACTTGTTTCCTAGTGCTAAAAAAAATTCTTGCTGTCTTCAAATTTTCAGTTTCCTTCTTGGACTGTGACATCAGAACTAGAGAGCTGATCATATATCAGGATGGTAAATATATCAGTAATAGGAACAACATCTGACTAGCTGTTCTAGATCAGTCCCAATGTCCATTTAGATAAATCCTGTCTTTGACAGAGATGTGCAGTGGATGATTCAGGGAAAGTTTAAAAAAGAAAAGAAGTGAGTGATATTTTCTGAATTCCTCTACCAGCCTACAGCTTTATCACAAATATCACAGGCACCTCTGTGCTCAGGAGTGCTCTGTGAAAGGTACTTACAAGAATTTGTCTCATTGGCATCAGCTTTTGGTCCCCATAACTATGGGATCATAGGAAAGTTTGGGTTGGAAGGGGCCTTAAAGATCATCTAGTTCCAACATTCCTGTCCTGGGCAGGGACACCTTCCACAAGACCAGGTTGCTCAGACTCCCATCCATCTTGGCCTTGAACACTTGCACACGTCCACAGCTTCTCTGGTCAACCTATTACAGTGTCTCATCACCCCCACCAGTAAAGCACATTTTCCTAAAATGTCATCCTAACCTACCCTCTTTAAAGTCACTATCCCTTGTCCTACCACTACCTTGTAAAAAGTAATGCCAATGAGTTTAGCAGTTTACATCTCCCTTACATTAAAAAAAAAAAAAATCCTTCCTTTGTTTTGTTTTGTTTTGTTTTGAATTTGCCATTCTCTTTTCCCATTCTTTCTTGAGATCATCCTGTTTATCTTCATTAGTGGTTTTGTGCTTCAGCACTGAGCATCAGATCATCTGCTCCAAACCCCAAGAATGTTTCAGAATGTCTATTTTTGGAGGTGTGTTTCTTTAATACAGTAGTCTTTGTCCCTGACATTTGGGCTTGTACTAAATTGTTTGGCATTATCTGCCAAAGCTGGAGCCTCAAGAGGAAGCACCAAGTGACAGGAGCTGCTCTCTTCACATTCCCTTTGGTGGAGGAGGAAAACTCCTTAGTGCTGTTTATAGTTTTGTAAACAGAAGTATAGTGAAGTGCTCTGTTAAAAATTGTTGTGAATGAATGAAAACTTTCTAAGATATTCTTGCCCACTATTGTTTACCATATTCTTCCTTCTCACCTAAGACCCTGAGAGCCCAAAGAAGCAATTCAGAGGCTATAAGTAGACTACAAAATTAAGCAGAGTCTACAGTTCACATCAAGCTCAAACAAATCTGTTTTTATTGGTTTGGTTTTATTGGTGCCTAGGTTTTTTACCAGGAATAGAGCATTGTATAAGCTGAGACATCAGTGCAGCAGTGCTACCCAGCAGCTGGGCTTAACTGGAGAGAGCATGCAGGAGCAACTGAAACCTGTGAGTGGGAAGCTTATTCTGAAACCAGAGGTACCAGCCAGAAGAGAGACAGTTACTTAAAAAACCCCACAAACAATGAAATTTCTGGAACTGGGAGTGTGCAAAGATAAGAACCATGAACAGCCATGGCCAAAAATCACTGGTCTTTTGTGTCTTTTGTGTTCTTTCCCTGACTTGCCTCAGTCAGATCACACAAAACAAATTCCCGAAGGAGAAAATGGGACTTGCAGCCTATGCAATATAGCCAAAAATAGTTAATTCTAAAATGTTATTTACAATTTTTATCTTCTTCCTCCTGGAGGTAGAGATGCTGCTGACATCCTCCATAGGAAAGATGCCTGCCAGAGGGCGGAATGCATGAAAAAGGATAATTTCCTGAATCATCCTATGAAGGCGGCCACACACTATGGAGGAGGAACAGAGAGACCTCTTTGCTTCTTCCCTGTTTTACTCCATCTGCAGATGGATGTTGAACGCAGGGAGTAGGAGGCAGAGGGGAGGTGCACAGGGAGTTTTGTACCTCCCACTCATCACATTTGAAGACACCAGCCCACTCACCCAGGCTTGCCCTCTCTGCTTTAGGCTGCTCTTTCATATATTAAAGAAGACCAGGGAGCCATACTGAAACAGATATTCTACATTCAAGTTAAAACAGTTATTTCATAGTTTTATATTTTCAAACACATGGTGGCTTGCTCTGTGTGCAAAACTTAAGCACAAACCCTGAATCCTGCTCAAAGCTTTGGACGTGAGGGGTCAGTCTTTATATAGATCCCTCATAAAAGGCAATTTTTGTTGCCTGTGAAGATGAAAAGAAGGAAAGGTAAAGGTTTCAGGATATTTGAGGTAGAAAGGGATATGCCTGGCTCTGT
The DNA here is from genome assembly GCA_013397375.1 of Toxostoma redivivum. Classification (NCBI taxonomy): domain Eukaryota; kingdom Metazoa; phylum Chordata; class Aves; order Passeriformes; family Mimidae; genus Toxostoma; species Toxostoma redivivum. The sequence continues at coordinate 107,917 of VXBI01013800.1, forward strand.
GGAAGCAGTAACTGTGAGAAAGACATATCAGTCCTGTTGCATCTACTAAAAAATTTTAATTGTCCATTAGAGAAATTCCATACAAAAATATTTGAGTCACTCATGCTCAGGCAGCAACTAGTATCTCTTACACTACCAGAAATAAGAAGTGTTTATAGTGATGAAGAAGTCAGCACGCAGTTAAAGAACAGAGCCTGCCACCACCAGGCTTTCATTTTTACACCATGAACATAAGGGCTTTCTTGGGGTAATCAGATGACTATGAATTCTTATTGTAATATGTCCTTTCATGCACTAAAAGGTTATATTAAAGTGCCCTCTGACTATATAATCTGCATTTATCAATTGACAAAAGAGCACCTGGGCTTGTTTAACTGTATAGGGATAAAAAGAAGAAAAGGAGAAGAAAAGGATAGAATGAATGCAAAGGCTTGTAATTCAAATTTGGCTCAGGATGTCAACAGAACAGATAAATAAAATTATATATGAGGTATGTTATTTCAGGTTGAGTAAGGATTTTGCAATCTAATTGTGTCATTGATGTAAGAGTCAGTTTTTACTGATACCAATGTCGTGTGAAGACTGTGTGATTGTGGCCAAGGGTGACATTTTCCCGGGCTCTAGCTGCTCACAAGCAGCAATACAACTTAATCCACTGCATTTGAATTGCCACAGATATGTGAATCTAAAAGATCTGAGGGATATACACTTTTCTTAAAATACAGTAACTCTATGACTGAGGAAAATTTTCTACTCGAACTGCAGCATTAAAAACCAAGACAAAAAATCCTGTGGAAGTGTAGGTCCATGGTGTAATTACTGCCCCCAAATCAGCTGGCTCCAGAGCAGTACAGAGTGAAATGCCTTCTGACAAAGAGCTCCTGAGCTGACCAATAACTCAACATCCACTTTGCTTGATCTTTGTATCACCACTGAGAAAGAATAAAGCTTCATGTCTGCCTATGCAGGGTGAATATAAATTATCACTGTATTTGCTATCGTTACAGTAGCACTAACATCAAGACAAAGCTGAGCAGATCTGCATCTCTAAGGAATATGAAGCCATACACACGACTGACATAACTGCTTCTGCAGGATTTGCAATAGTATAAATACAAAAATTGACTTTGAATCAAAACGATCTTATTAAATAAGCATTCATGTCAATGGCATGGACAACACAATGTGTATTTTATCAGACATATCCACTTACTCCACTAGTTCAACAAAGCATTGTATATCGATCTGACAAAGATACTGTCAAATCATGTTGAGTGACTGCTTGTGGTACAAATCTTAATTTATATTCTGGAACTGTGCCCTCTCTGCCATCTTGGATTTCCCTATAAAATCTTATAAGATGCATGAAAAAAATCTATTCCGTATTTTTCAAATTTATGACTCCCAAATGAAAGAAGGAACAGAAATAATCTTTCCATTTGTCAGCCTGTCACCTACATGGAACAGACAGATGTGCTGCTGATGCAAGAAAATTCTATTACAGGTGCAAAATGGACATTTTCTTCACAATTTTTTTTAATTAATTTAGCATAGAAATCTATGAAATCTTAGGGCAGTAGAATAGTTATTTCTTTTTATGAACAAAAAGACAAATCATAATTCACTTCAGGTTTTGACTTCGTTATTTTGTGCAGCTGAAAAGCCAGAAAATTCTGTGTAGTGCTCAGAGGTGCATGTGCCTGGTCTGGGGAGAGGTAATATGCAAAGCTGCTCTTTTCCTTCAGTCTTCCACCGAGGAGACAGTAGTGGGAGTCCCTCCTAGCTCCCTTGAAATTATGAGGGAATGAGGATCACCCACTGCAGCAACCTTGCTCGCTGATTTCCTCAATCAGTTATGGATGAGGACTCTCTCCAGACTACAGATAACTAAGATCGAGTTAATTTTCTTTTTTTTTAGAGGAACACATTGCTTAGGAATTACATTCAAGTATGACATTTTAAAAGTAGGCGTTACTTTGATGGTAATATGAAAAACTATCTGAAACATGAAATAAGGAACAAAATTTAAATAAGAATGAAATCAATATAAACTAGAAACCTTAGAAAAAGGGGTAAAAGTCCTCACCTGGCTCACCATATTGGCATGCAATATCCCTGTATTCCATCCCAAAAGCTTCCACAGCAGACAGACAGGAACCTGGAGAGTGAAATGTAACAGGGAATGTGCAAGGTGCAAAGAGTGCTTTGCTATGTGCTTCCCTTTCAACCATTCACTTCCTGGGGGAAAGCAGCCATCTCATCCTTTTACAGAAGTTCTTCCTGAGCCCCATTTAACAAAGGACTTGACCTCTGCTTCCTGCCCTGATCTAGTGTAGCCAGACCCTACTCTACTGCCTGTTATTCTCCTGAGTCCGCAGAAACCATTTATTTTCCTCAAATTTGCATGGGTTCCTTTCTCCCCCTCCTTTCACTCTTTTCCCTCACATCCCATCTTTAATCTGAAGCCCCCTGTGACAGAGGGATGTGCTGCACCTTGCAAAGGGATGCCTTGCTGCCCCCCACCTTTCTTCCTCTCCAAAGGATGGCATGGGATAGAGAATTGGAAGCTACTAAATACCAACAGGAAAGAGAATCAAAGTGCAAAATGTAACTACGCTGGGAAAACAAGTTGTTTCCAATCCTAGAAGTTAATGCCAAATGTTTTTACTAATTTGTTAATGCAGATGCATTAAAAATAATGAAACTGATATTTGTGAGCTTCTTTCATTTAAGGAAAAAGACTTGACATTACAAAATGAGTTTTATACCTGTAAGTCTGACCTATCCATGTGCAAGACTTCAGTGAGAATTTCAAATTAAAGAAAAATCAGATGTAAACTATAAATGGGAAGTGAGTTAAAATGCAAAGTGAGATTACTGAACGAGACTAACCATATATTTTTGAGAAGATTAACTGATTTTTAAAGTGTAGAAGAACTAGCCTGTCTGGATTTCAGCATGATGCCACCTCAATAATATTTCTGGGTAGCATGAAACGAAATTTTGAGAGCTGATCTCTGGGGAAAAAACTTTCCATTTTAGTTCTTAAAACAGACTGTTTCAAAAGCAGAGATCCTATAGAGTAAACAGATTTCAGCATGGAAACTTGAGTTTTGGCTCATTTTGAAAAGTTCTAGACCTTATACAATTATTTGCAATCACAGGATGCTTAACACTGCTGGGACAATACAAAAATCTGCTCTGTCCATAATTTAGAAATGTTCTGCAGCTCATATATATAATGACGTATTATAGACCGGAAAGAAAATTCTTTCACATTCTAATTCCTTACAAATAGAATATCTATTTTTTTTTCTTATATTCAAAAGGATAAAGTAATGAAAAAAAAAAAAAGAGAGAGAGAAAAAACCCCAGAGCCTGCACTCCTTTGCTTCTGCCATGATGACATAAGTAAACCTCTAATTTTCTGAGAAAAGTTATTTTAAAGTTCTGAGACCAGAGCACTAGATAATTCACCATTTTTATTCTGAGACTACTATGTTTATCCTTTGGTTTTAGTGGAGTTGGCATACTCATAAATCCCACCTTCCTCTGGCTGTTATTTCTGTCTGGTAAATTATTTTTTTATTCACAAGGCAATAAAAGGTCACTGGAAAGAGGAATATAATATTCACTCCCATAAAATAAAGTTAAAGAGTATTTAGCATTTATATCTTTCCAGGGTGGTAAACAAAATATGGTTTATTTGACTCAATGAAGACCTACGATACTGAAAGAGATATATCTAATGACTTGCTTTAACAAAATAAGATAAATCTTTCAAGACAAATCTTCAATAATGCTGTGTTGTTCCTGTGAAAGTCCACTGCACAATTATACATAGGTGCACATAGAAAAAGCAGCGCTTTGGCCCTTACCTGCCAGAATTACTTATTAGATGCACAAGTAGATTTCTTAACCACTTCTGGAAGTAGAGCATATTTCTAAATTGTTACTGTATTAAATTATAAAAGCAAAACATTGCTTAATAAAGTTAATACTAAATTTGATCATAAAATTACAGAAATAAAAGAGGTTTTTCATTTTTCATGAAGCTCCGTTTTGACTGAGGTCTGGTTCCTGCAGTGTGTTTTCAAGGAGTAAAGCAAATTAATTCCTTTTGAAAGGAAAATTTAATCCTACTTAGTAGGAAAAATTAATTCTCTAGCTTCATTTAAAAAATACTTAACAGCTAACCAGTATATGTACCTAAGTGTATACTACAGACAGGATAAGTCAGAATTTTTTAAAACAAAATTGTATGTAAAAAAACCCAGTGAAATAATGCCTAATAAAATACAATTTGCATTTTGCAACTACAATATTCACTTCAATTTTCTTTTTTTCTGTGATTTCATCATATTCACATTCCTTAAATGCAGCCTGCATGAATGGGAGATCTGCCAGAGAATCAGTCTGGCCCCAAATAGTTCTTTAACAAGGAGTAGAATTTTATATTCACAGTCCAGATTTTTCCTGGTTGAACTCATGTATTAACTGTGATCTCTTACGTGGACATCTAACAGATTTTAAAAATCACGAGTTATCCTGCCAATGGAGAGTTGAAATAAGATTTTCTCCTAAATGTGGGCTCAGTTTTGGAGTTTAGAAAGGAAAGTGAAATAAAACATATTTCTGCATCTGCCCTATGGCTTCTGATCAGTCTCAGCCTGTCCAGCTCTTTGCAAACCAGCGCTCACTTCACTAATCTACATCTAGCACAAGGGAGATCAGTGCAAGCCCTCATTTCTCAAGAACTATTTATTCTTACATTTGCTGGCAAGCTGATGTCCATATGGGAGGGGACTATTGTAGGGGAAGTCCTTAGTGGCAACAGCACCAGACAGTGTAAGGCCAGCCCCACAGCTAGGAGGGGGGATGGTGTGGGTGTGTGTTCTTTGCCCAGCATGCAGGACTTGTGCACCCACGCAGCACATTCCAGTAAGGCAGAATTGGAGAGAAAATGCTGTTGGTGGCCTAAAAAATTGTCTTGCAAAGTTAAAATTTCTATTATCTGGGAAGCTTAGATCGAAATAACGGGCCCATACTAACACATGGTAGACTTTTGCATTTCAAGTTTTTACAGAAGGATTACAGTGAACAAGCCCCATAACTAGCTTTTTACACTTGGGGTAACAATTTCTCTATTTCTATTACAGTTCTCTGAAGTAAGTGAAATATTTTTATTGAAAAGGAAAGAAAGCAAATCTGCTGATGGGAGGGAGAAAAACACAGAATTAAATAAATGAAGGAAAGAGAAAATATTTTGAAGGAAATTATGGCACCTGCAATTTATGTCTGACAAAGAACTGGAGTTTTAGAAGAATTGAAACTGTAAGTTCTTACTGATGAGAAAGAACTTGAAACAGAGCTGTTATCAGAGCTATTATTTATTGCATAAATGATTCACATTTCCAGTCAAAGGCTCTCAGAGTATTTCAGTTCTGGGAGGTGGGAAAATGGAAAAAGGAAAAGAACAAGTCCTGTTGCCTAAAGCTAGGAGTCTAAACAGAATTGATTGTGTTCTCCCTTACTGAGTAACTTCCAGCTCTCCCACTGAAGTTAAGCCACACACATCTCCTATAACTGAGATTCTTAAGTTGAAGCAGACTATCATGTGGTTTCTTTCTGGTTAATAAGCCTGAATCCTTACATAGTTTTCCTCTCAATCACTGATACACCAGGCATGTCTGTTTTGAAGAGACTGACAGGTTCAGCAGAACCAAGCTGTACTTCCACTGCTCTTCTAACCACTGAAAACAATACTTTCAGAGATCCTCCACTCCATCCCCTGCCTCAAGGCATGAGCACCTACACCTAGATCATCTCCAACAGATGATATACTTGCTACCTCATGCTACTGGTGTCTTAATAATGTGAAGAAAGTGGGCAAACAGTAACAAAAAACCAAAAAGGAAATAAGAAAAGTGCTCACCTTTTGGACCCTGTCGTTTTGGTAATCAAGTTACTTGCACTGACTATCATTTCCATACTATTCCATTACTTATATACTAGAACTATTTTCAAATACAAGCAGGATTTGGTCAAATCTGAAATAGTTCTCTAACAGTCCCAGGTACCCACACTCAAAATCTAAAAACTAATTCTTCCCTTGTTCAGTTGCCCAATTTGTGCATTTGGAGAATTTTTGTGCTCTTATCTAAGGATCTAAACATTTCATTCCTGCAGAAGAGAAACATCCCCTAGTTGCCTGTATGAAAATCCACATTCCCACTGAGTATTTGGTTTTTTGCTATTTCTCCTTTTTCAGTGAAGAACCACCCTGATATGATGCTGGAAGCTGCCCAAATGCTATTGTATCTGGTAGAAAGATATTTCCAGAACAGGATCTCAAAGAGTGATTGAGGCTTGATGGAACTTTTTCTTCCCTTCTACCTCAGTATTGGAAATCAAGTATAATCACTATCCTTCCACCCAAACAGCTTCCTGCCTTGGGCTTCTCAAGTGGCACCATGTAACTTCATAACTCCCATAAATCAGGTAATCTTGTGTATTCAGTCCTAGAGGTGCCAGGAACTCATTTTTTAACCCAACAAGATTTATCAGGTGGTGATTTTTCATGCCTTCTGGCACCTCAAGACAGTGGATATTTATATTTTTCCTCCCAACTTATTCTCTAACATTTCAAAGCAATGACTGTATATCACAGTTTGTGTTCTAAAACTATCACCTCATGACGAACTCCCTGCGCATTGATACGCACAAGATCTAAAAGTTCTGCCATTTTTTCCATGGCTGACTGTGCTGCAGGTTTTTACAACCAGAGAACAGATATATCTGGTACAGTGTGTTTTGCCCTGCTGATTTGAAAGACCTTGTGATGTACCAGTATAATGGATCTCCTCACTTTGATGTTTGTGAAACTTGCAAGCTACAGATTGTATATTGTGCCCTGCATGACAATCTGTTACCAAATTTTGTCACCATTTTTTCAAGAGACTATTAAGAAGACAAATAACCTGTAAATAGGATACTGTAGGGAGTTTCTCTCTTAATACTAAAGTGTCCTGATACTCCAATGATTGAAGATGGAATGACTGTCATCTTTGTCAGGGAAACAGAATCTGTGGTAGGAATCAGTAATACTACAATTTTACAGCTGAATTTGTCAGCTGAACTTTCCTATGCTCCTACTGAAACAGTGAGAGTTGAAGTTTTCTAAACAGCTGAACATCAAAGGAAAAAGAAACAGTAGGAAAACTGCTCAATGAGTCAGGCTTAAAATGCTTTCCCTGGAACAAAGCTCATGCCATAAAGCCTGGTGAGGAAATCAAACACACTGGAGCAATGAAGCACAAAATGGTCTACATCAATTTTTTCTATATTACTCTCAATAATGTGATTTTTTTTTCTTAAGATATCTAATGAAAGTTTGCCTGTTCTGCCTTATGCTGGATTTGTATTTTTGGCTAAACTACTAGGGAGTGCAGAGCTGACTGCAGCCATGCACTTCCCACTGCAGTCACAAATCCACTAATTGTTAGCTCAATGGTTCACAAAGGCAAGTCTCTTCATTATAAATATGAAACTGCAATACAAATGTTACTAGGTGCCATCATTGTGAATTTCATAATACTAGAATGTCAATAATATTTTTTATTTATTAATTTATGCTTTCTTTACCCTGTCAGTGTTCTGTTTCTAGGAGTTTCTAACTGTGAGACATTTTACAGTTTAGACATTCTCTGACTACATTTTACTGTTGTTGCTAGGCAAGCTATTGCCCTACTATATGCAACATCACCTAAGATCACATATGTGTACTCCTTACTAATATGAAGCAAATTTGAACCCTATTAGAATTTCCTATTATGCAGTATTTGAGAAATGGGGCCTAGAAGTGAATAAAACACAGGAAAAAAAACCCACCTGAATTTTAATAGAAGTATGACTAAAGCATGACAGTGCCTGAGAGTTTATTAAAGTTGCAGAGACTGCTTTGATCTGAATTGTACTTTAACAGTAAAGGTAAAATTGCTACAATTAATCTTTGGTTTGGGAGTGTGATTACAACAGAAGAAGCTAAATTGCTCCTTCAAGACCCACAGAATAAGGAGAAACACTAAACACTTGGAGGAAAACAAACCGTTCATATGGGAGGTGTTCCAGACTGTTTTTAAGTTTGGGGTTAGGACTGATTTGGGGTCATGGTCAAGAAACATGCTAATTTATACAGCTTGATGCTCAAATCAATTGCAGTTTGGGAACAAATTCTGTTCCCATTAACTGTGTCTCAATAATGGTTAGCACTAGTAAGGGTTCTGATTAGATTTACAAAATGTAGATAAATTATTACTTTTGCTACATGATCTTGGAAGAAAGAGGACACAGAAACAGAACTGGGGCAGAGCAAGAAGTTTGGGGTTTTTTTATCCTTTGCTTCTATTAGCTCTAAAGATGAAGTTTGATTAGTGCCATAGACACCAGGAAGTGACTTTTTTCTTATTACTACTGTATGAAATTTAACACCTGAAAAACAGGCTGACAATTGATGTGAAATGGAAAACCAGTTATGTTTGATTTTGGCCAGGGGAAAGGTGTCTAAACTACTATTAAGGATTATTGTTAACAGTAGGACAAAGGCTGGCAAAAACATATTAGAGAGCAGTGCCTGAAGTGCTTGGTTTATTTCTCTACCTTGCCAAATCCACGGCCTAGTCAGTGAAGCTGTTCCAACTTGCAGCTTTCCATCACTGATTTTCATAGTTGGAAAAGAGTGTTTATGATCCACAATGAGGACTTTCAGGTACTGAGCAATAAAATCAACGTGCTGGTCCTCTCCCTGTCTGTGACTAACTCCACTTGGCCTCTGCTACCTATCACAGAATAGAATGCAATAAAAATAATTTTGCAATTTTCAGGTAAGTCCTCAACTAGGTTTGTGTTTAGTATGAATATCATTAACAGTATCAAGCCACTTATCTAACACTTAACATTGAACTGAAGTGCTCTTTCATGGAAAGATAGAATCCATACCATGCTTCAGTCAGACTAGCCTTCATGTGACCCAACACAGCCATGAGCCATCCACTGTCTTTTCAGCATTGTGCCTAATCCTAAACTTGAGAAGGGATTCTTGCCTGAGGCTCCTTTGCAGACCTTCCTGGAAGGGACCCTTCAAAGCCATTGGTGGCATAGTCTCCTATGGGCCTGGAGTGCAGGTAGCTTGAACTGCAGCCTGCTGACCCTTGGTACAGGATGAATTAATGCTAAATTGTAAAAAACCTACCAGAATACGGAAGATTGTCAGACTTACATGGGCAGGTAATAATGGAACAAAAGGGAACAGTTTTAAACTAGATTTAGATTAGATGTTAGGAAGAAATTCTTTACTCAGAGGGTAGTGAAACACTGGAAGAGGTTGCCCTGAGAAGCTGTGGGTGCCCTGTCCCCAGAAGTGTTCAAGGACAGGTTGGATGGGGCTCTGAACAACCTGCTCTAGTGGGTGGCATCCCTGCCCTTGGCAGGAGTGCTGGAACTAGATGATCTTTAAAGTCCTTTCCATCCCAAACCATTTTATTATTCTGTTACTATGACTCTATGATTTGCATACTCCACATGCACAAACTAACTCCAATGATTTTCCATAACTAACCCAAAACCAACCCTACCTTTAGCATCATGGCAAAACCCCACGCTCAACAGGCACATAAAGTGTAGGACCCTATGTGTCCCAGGCCTCATTCTCACTGTAGAAGATAAATAGAATCCAAACATTAAGCAAATCTAACAAACGTACAACCCCATCCACAACCCTACAGATACTGCTACACCACCAGCACTCACAAAGCTCTTAAACCAACATGGACAAGGTCTCAGAGGATTAAGGTATAAAACTACCAACCCAAGCCTCAGTCCCACTCTCAACTTTAATTCAAATTATAACCTTGGGTCTAATCCTTCTTGCTCCTTGCTCATTCCAGTTTTTTCCTAAGCTTGTACAATGAAGAAATTTGAACTGTAAGTCAACAATGGATCAAGAAGAAATTACCCATTAATCTTTTGTCATAAATCAGTTTCAATTCAATTGTTGCAGAAAGCCCCAATACCTGGCTTTGTTAAATTAATATCAATAAATCAATGTATTTCATATTGTGAATTTTGAAGACTAAAACCAAAAGCAAACTTTCATTCCTTGGGATTTTAATGAAGAGTAAATCGAGATGCTAACATACATAAAGTGATCTGTTTCAAAAGTTTAGGATATTCTATAAGCTACATTTATTCTTCTGAATGCTCAGTTGTTTTGGAAACCTTCTAGAAGTTTTTCCAAGAAATACCAGATCTAAATAAAAAAGACTATTATAATTCCTCTCAAAAACATGAACACACTAAAGTTAGGACCCTGAAAAGCAACAAAACTGAAGCAACCTGTAAAGCAGAAAGCCGTTGGAGGGAAGATATGGTGCGCTTAGCAGGATTGCCTGAATCAGAGGACTGCAGAGAGAATTTATGATTTAAAATTTTACAGTGGTTCAGTTTGAACAATGAACCTGCTATGAGCCATGTAGCCTGCTCCCTCTGAAGGGCAGCCACAGCAACTGTCAACATCTCTCAAGACAGGAACAGCCTATATTTTAAGCCTATCAGTTAAAAATTTCCTTCCTTCCATATAGGAAATGGGAAGAAGGATTCTTGGGAAATATCTAAAGAAAAACAGTTAAGATTTGGATGCATACTAGTTTCATGTGTCCTATGGATGTATAATTTAATAGATGATACCAGAGAATGTAATATAGATTATGTTAATAGGTTATGGATTATGCTAACAGAGTGAGTGCTTGTGGACTCTATAGAATTGGAAAGAAAATTTCTTCCTTTATAAAAAATCTTTGTCTATAGAAAACACAGAACTGTTTGCTCAATCAAAGAATTAGAAAAGAATTTAGAAGATCTTGCCCTATAGTTTCCAGTGTGAGTAAAAATGACAAAATCTGAAAAGCATATTTAGGCTGAGCCCTGCCACCTTTCTTGATGAAGAACTAAACCATCTCACCTTATTGCCCTCAACACTAAAAGAGAGGGTGACATGTCATCAGTGGTGACACTCCAGCTTAGCCTGCAGGGCTGGGGGAAAGGATTCCACTTTGCCCAGAGGTGCTGGAGCTGTAGCCCATTCTGCCAGGGGGGTTGCCAGGGTTACCACAAGGATCTGAGTGTGGAGATTCAGGATTGTAATAGAGAAGCTCTGCTTCACTAAACAAAAAAAAAGAAAAAAAAAAAAAAGGAGAGAGATTATTAAATAGTAGAGAATTGCTGCAGAAATAAATAAGACTGAAGAAAGCATTAACAAATATATACAGGCAAAATGCCAGAGCTGGCAAAATGATTGCTGAATCCTGAACTACATGTTAGTTTTAAAAAAGTGTTTGATAAACCTGGGGAAATTTTTTGCACAATTACATTAACATTCCTATCTCTGCTACACCCTTTACCACTCACATGGAATGCTCACATTTATCCCAGCTATATCACCAGGAGACAGATGTGTATTGTACCTGGTGCAGGGTAAGATGAAGCCTCAGCCACCATGTTGGTTCAGCACAGCTCCTCCTGCATTTGGCTGCAATGAGTGTCATCCAGGAATTTTTAAACTGAGCTACAGGTTAATTCAATGTTCAATTGTAAGGCAGCAATTGAATCAGGACAGCTGCTGTGCATTGTCCCTTTTTGGCACAGCAGGTCTGTGTGAGACAGGGTAGCCAGGGCTGAAGACCAGAGCACAGGTATGAAGCCTTGCTGCTGAGTGTGCCAGGGGCAAATGGGCAGCCCTGTATAAGCACAGCAAGAGTCTGGCTAATGTTATTACAAAACCCCTCATTACTACAAAATTACTCAGCTTGTATCTGACTACAGAATTGAGCTCCTGGTGTAAACACAGCCTTAAAATATCAGTTCAGAAACTATCAGTGGTTGCCATGAAATGCACTAATACTTCAAAAACCTCCTAAAATTTTGAGAAAATTCCATCAGAGACTTAAAACTGCTCATGCTTTTCATAATTTTTTTTTGTTTGGTTCTTTCCATATTTTTCTGCTTCTGTATTATACTCTGCAATTGAGGAAAATGTCTTCCTTGCCTTATTTAATGTAATTAATTTTTGACATGGAACCACATACATTTTCATGATAACCATGCAAAATCTTATGTTATCAGGATAAGATCAGGAAGAGGTGATGTAACAGAAGAGTTTGATAGAAACCTTAAGAATAATGTCCCATCACTTACATAATTATTTGCAATACAATATACGGAGAAAATACTTTGAACAACATTTATGCTTTTTTTGGAGGAATTGCATTTTGTACCTGAAGTTCAAGCATCTACTAAAAAGTAAAATTAAGAAGGAAAATATAAGAATGAAAAAGAATAATAAGTAAATCCAAAAGGGCACTTTACCTAGGGAAAAATAATTTTCTGACCTTGGCTATTTTAGGCTTGTATCTTTATCTATTAAGCAGGTTGTCTAGCAGTGTAATTTAACTAGAAAATGGTGGTTCATTGTCTTCAAGGTAAGCCTACATTGTGAGGAATTCCACAAAGAAGCAAGAATTCTCATTGTGGCTATTTTGCTTTTGCCAGTTTATATTGGTGAGTATGCAGTGATTTTTGGAGATGAGATAAGACACAGCCCAGAGGCCCAAGATATTTCTATTCACAGGTCTTAAATCCATGTAAATGAGTAATCTGTTCATTATCTGCAGTAGTGATTGGTTCAAACAGAAGAATCCCTTCATCTGGAGCGATGAGTCTTGTTTCCCCTGGACACTTACAAAGAGTTTGGTCTTTAATGGTTATTTTGGACATCTAAGTGTCCATTTCTATATTTCTTAATGCTTGGCTTTCTCATAGGAGGAACTGTGAAAGTCCAGGCTTCTGGAGGTTGTACTCATCTAAGAAAACTTTACACTTCTGTGTTTCCTTTGGAAACATTCTTCAAGCTGTTGTGTTCAATGGGGAGCTCAGGACCTGACTCTTCCTTCTCCCTAGGAAAGGTGTGATACCTCCATAGCCTCTGCCTGGCACATTCCAGAGGTACCTTCCCCTGCTGCTTTTCTCAGGAGATTTAAGCTTCTTCTTACTCTTTCTATATCTCAAACTGGAGGAGACTCAAACTAGAAGAGAATGTAGGCAGGAGACAAAATACTGCATATGGTGCATCAAAATCCCATAGCAGTAGCCCTTTTATGCCACAGACAGGTTTGAGGTTTCATTGTGGTATGAAGCTGAAGAAGAAGCTGACAAAGATAAGAAAAAAAATCTCCCAGAAAGTATAGAAAATGTAGGATGTCGGCAGATTAATTGTTTGTGCTAATGGTGTGAAAGTCTATCTTCAAAATATTCAATGTATACATGGATTTGTTCACAGTTTTTCTGTCTTTCTATCCATCACCACATTTCTGCAATTTTGAGTTGCTAGACCTAAATTTAGAAAAAAAAAAGTTTAAGTGTTTAGCAGTAACAAATGGTTATAATATAATTTTGGTAATACAATTATCACATGATTCTGGGTGTTTCACAAAATTAAAGGGATTAAATGTCTCTCTAAAGGTTTATAGCTTGATGTGAATGTATAACTCAAAAAAGCCTGCCTGCAATTCAGCTGTCCAAGAAATATATATTTAAGATGCACACAGAGCTTTTGATCTAAATGAGAAACGTGAAGAAAGTAGTTGTCATGTTAAAAATTTGAGGGTACATTGAGGCTGACTTTTTGGATTTTGTATTTTTAAGATAAGTTTGGAGAGGCAACAAAAAGCATTTTTCCACCTTATCTAAATTAAATGAGAGGACAAAGGGAGGACTGTCCAGAGAACAAACGATGACCTGTGAGATTAAAAAGAAGTCTTTTTGTTGCAATTTTATCATCACTTGTAAGTGACAAAGTGCCAAAAGACAGGTTTGTGGCAGCAGCAATATATTTTCTTCAGGGCAGGAAAATCATCAACAAGGTGTCTGTATATGTGTAGCACTGCTTGAATATGAAAGCAATTTTCTGAAGCCCTGTGGCCTAATTCTATTGTTTTCATCAGGAACAAATATTCTGGATCACAATCTTCATCAACTGATAATACTGGACACATTGTGAAAAATGGATGAGTAAGTTCCTCAGATGACTGCTGGACAGGGCTCCAGTACCATTGACAGCAATATTTGCATTTATCTAAAAAAAGATTAAATGCTAAAAAGGTTTCAGTACATTTATCTGCCTGCCTTCTGTGTATGGCCCCCATTAAATTAAAGGAGGAAAGAAAATATGTAAATGGAATAAAATACAGAGAAAAAAGAAAAAAGCATGCTGTATGTAGAGAACTATAATTTTCCATTTTCTAAAATACATTTATTCTGGAAAAATATTAACGAGAGATGCAGAAATACAAGCAGTGATACAACTGCTCAATCAAAGTATAGGTAATGTGGGATAATAGAAATTATTGCATGTTCTACGTCTAATGCACTAATACACCTTCAAGAAAACCTAATTATGCATCCAATATTCATTCTTAATATCTTCTGAAAAATGCCTCAGACATATGAGAACCCGTTCTTTTTCAGCAGGATCATATCCTCCAGCAATTGATGGCAACATAATTTACAAGCTTCTTTAATTATTCATCTCCATCTAGCCTAGCCGGCACCTTCATTATCTTCCCATTCAGAGCATCCTCCAACTTGGAACAAAGACGGTGCAAGGGAGCAAGTTCTATAGACAGATTCAAGGGATTCTCTTTTCATTGCCAAATCGAGATAGTTGTTGACTTCTCTATCCACTTAAAATCCACACAATACTAGACTGTCCAGCTAGTGCAAAAATTAGAACAGTAAAATAACATTGGGAAAACAGTTTTTGGAAAATCCAATTATTTGTTTATTTACCAACAGAAACTTTCCAACTCTAATTACCCAGAAAGGTTCATCAGCTCTCTGCTGCAGGAATAACATAGTTCTGCTGAAGAAACCTTAGTAATTTGTTACAAAGTTCATAAAGATGGCTCACTAGGGCCAAAGGAGTGCCCATCCACAAAATTCAATGGAAGGTAGCAGTGTTTAGTCAAGGACAGCCTCTGCCCGTGGCTTTATTTATCTCTGCATTTCTGGGGCAACAAAATTGTACAGTCACCCTAGGACATGATATCCAAAATGACAGTGTATGGGTAAGCATATGCTGTTACCTACCTTCCAGCTGACAGAGAGCTTCCCAAGCTGCAATGAGGCACCAAGGGCTGTCTGGTTACAGGACCCACGCCTTACAGGGTGCTGCCATGTCCTCTAGTGGGACTCCATGCTACACTAGGAAGTATTTTTTGCTTAACCTCCAGGAAAAATGTAAAGACTGCAATCTGTCTTTAACTCCCACTCTGATAAGCTGTGAATAATAAATGTCTGAATAGAGCCATGACAAGTGAGGCTGCTATTTAGGACAAATATAATAGCAGGCACTGACTACATGGAGGGCCATAAGGACTAAGGGGAATTATTAGTGTTGTTAAACACTACCTCCCTAACTAGGGAAAATAATGTTCTTTATACCTCCAGTATGAAAAGGAAATCATGGATGCATTTCTATCTAATTCTTTTCAATGACAGTAATTTTTGACACTTTTTCCTAGAACACTGGATTTCAGAACACATTTAAATAGACATTATGCATGTGTATTATTTCTGTACATATAAAACTGATACTAAACCAGTATTGTGAATGTCTGTGGCATCTGCTATTGTCTATTTGAAAACTGAATTTAATTCACTATTGAATGAGTTTATCTCACAGCTGCAAAGATAACTTTTTTTTCTTAAAGGAAAATTGTAAAAGTATACACTATTATAGTATAAGGAAATATGAAAAGTGTTTTGCCATGAATTTTAATGCAATATAACCAGCACCAGGTGCTTCACTTTGATTTCTTAAATTTCTTCAAAATTTCCTCTGTGTAAAAATATAGCTAGTCACAACACAAGTCCATTACTGGATTGTGGAGACCAGTCTGATTAGGGCCTGGGACTCTGGGAGGGAGCTCCAGAAAGCTCAGACTATCAGCAAGAAAAATAAGTCTATTATTTACCAAGATATTGACATTCTGTCTCTTCATTCAACTACTTCTAACACCACACATGAGAACTACAGTACCGAAAATATACTGTATCAGGAATGGCACACAAGATCTATGAACAATTTGTCCCTCCTGTCATTGCCAGAACAAGACTCACTGCAGATCAGAAATGAAGCAAAACAAAAGAATAACCTTTAAAACTTTCAAGCAGCAGATACTGCATTCAAACAACCCACATATCAATGGCTAAATTTTTAAAGTTCAAATTTGGGGGAAAAAAATTGTATAATTTGCAAAGTTCAAATCGTGTGATTTGAACATGATTTGAAAATCAGTATTTCTATGAAATTTTACAATGCATACATATGTTAGTGAAGCATTTCGGAGTATATGCATCCAATTTCTCAGTTAAGGTACAGGTTACAGGTATCTGTAGTTTATCATCTACTTGATACAGCTAGACATGGAAATCACATAAGTATTTTGTCCAATGTAAATATAAGAAATAATTTCAAGAATGAAAATAATTTCAATTATTACATGTTAAAAGAGCAACTAAGAAACTATAATACTGGAATGCTTTCTATGAACAATATTTCTACAGTATTTGGGATACATGAAATAAATAGTCAAGCAGTGATCTCTGGACCATCAGTCACATAATTCCTTTCCTACATTCATCAGGCATCTGAAAAGCTAGATGTCTTGTGTCCACAGCCCACTGTGCTGGTTTTGGCTGAGGTAGAATTAATTTTTTTCACAGTGGCTGGTATGGGGCCGTGTTTTGGATCTGTGCTGAACACGGGGTGGATAACAGAGAGATGTTTTTGTTGTTGCAGAGCTTACACAGAGCCAAGGCCTTTTCAGTGTTTCATACTGTCACACTGGCAAGGGAGATGGGGGTACATGGGAGGCTGGGAGGAGACACAGCCAGGACAGGTGACCCAAAGTGACCAAAGGGATGTTCCAGACCATGTGACATTATGCTCAGTATACAGAACACAGGGAAGAAGGAGGAATGGGGGAACATTTGGAGTGATGTTGTTTGTCTTCTCAAGTAACTGTTACTGTGATGGGGCTGTGCTCTCCTGGGGATGGCTGAACACCTGCCTGCCATTGGGAAGCAGCAAATTAAATCCTTGTTTTGTTTTGCTTGCATGCACAGCTTTTGCTTTCCCTATTAAACTGTCTTTACCTCAACCCATGAGTTTTCTTGGTTCTCCTCTTCTGATTCTCTCCCTAGCCTCACTGATGGGCAAGAGATCCAGGGGTCTCGTGGGGCTTGGCTGCTGGCTGGGGTTAAACCACAACATGCACACACAATATTTTCACAATGATTGCAATATTTCTTTACATTTTAGCCTAAATTTATTTCTTCATGTTTATTCATCTGTGCTCATTTGAGTCAACAATGTCCTTGAGTATAAGCAATTCTCAATTCCTTTTGTCCCCCTTTCTGATGTGATTAAAGCAATCACATCCTCTTCCAGCTTACTTTTTGCAAGACTAATAAAACCCTGCTGTAATCTCTAGCTCCTTGATCATCCAGGAAACTTTTCTTTGTGATTGTTTCAACTTGATCTCAGCTTTATTGCATATAAGTGAGCAGAATTTGATCAGTTCTCCTGATGAGATCTCACTAAAGCCTTATAAAATGGCATTCACATTTCTTTCTTTCTTAGAAACATTTCACCTGATATATCCTAAGACAATTTACTTTTCATAGTCTGGCATCCAGCTTCAGTTATCCTTTGGCCAACTAAGACTGTCCACATTGCTTAAAGCACCTTCTACAGGCAACAGCAGAGGTCACAACCACAAATGATGCCAAATGCCTTCTGCCCACACTGCTTGGGACATGTAGTCCTTTTCTAGTGAGCACCATCTGTATCTAAATTGCACAACACATGATCTGGGTCCCCTGTGGTGTCTGCATGATATTCCTGTGGCCCTGAGATTTCATACTGACTCTTTTGTGGCTTTCCAGTTAAGGTGCCCAAAATGAAATGGAAACTGAGTATGCCAGAGAAATGCCAGGCCAGGGACACTGTTTGGATGTGGGTGATATATGAGAGGTACTGGGTTTGCTTAAACAGGTTTGGATGGCTACACATGGGAAGGAATTAATGGTGAGGTCCAAGATACATGCAGAGCAGGAGAAGAGCTAAAAATGAGCTGAGAATTTCCATCATTTCACCAGCACACGTGTGTACTCTTTTTTTCGTCTGTTATTTCCAAAAGACTGTGACCCATCTTCTGACAGAAAATGTTTCTACTGCTCTTCATTGACCAGACCAATGCATATTACTTTCAAGTTTTCCTTATAGTTAATAAAAAAAATTACAATCTCCTTTTCATTATTTTCTGTAGCTATTTCATCCTTAAAATCTCTGCTGTTCCCCTACATTGAATATCAAACATCAATTTGTATTGATTCAATGACTGTTTACTGAAGAAATAAGACTAAGTTTCCTACACCATTAAAGGTACACCATTAAACAAAAACAGCACCAGTGAACAATACAACTCCTCCATCCTGCAATTTTTAGAAAAATCTATGGTATAATTTTCCCCTGTTTCAACTATCTGTCCCAGCTGACTCTCAAGTACCACTTAGGACTTACCACAAGCTGGCAGAGAGTCTCAATCAGCAGCAGGCATGGAGGCAACCTTTTTGAAGATGAAAGGCAATTAATAATATGGACATGGGTGATACCATACTGCTGGCTTCTTCATCAGAAAATAGTCCCAAGCTCTCTTAATTTCTGTTGTAGATTTGGCTGACAACATTATTAGCTTCACCTAAAAATACTCATCTGGTTTTACTGCAAACTCTTAAACACATTTAAATCTGAATTTGAATGCATTTCTTCAATGTGTGCAATGGTATGCCATTTGTCAGATCTTTAGGAAGTGAGACATTGAGTTAGAGTCATCTAACCTCGTTTGAATATTCTGAAATATAATTGTAAATATCCCAGCTTATTTTATCTCTGTGATGAACAGAACCAGTCTCTGCATTCAAATATTTCTAAACAGCTTTGTTACTGGCATGAAAAAACCTAGTATTTTAGTATTATGGGGCATTTTTCCTCTAATGCTAAACCCATTTAATTCCTGGGTTATACACAGAAGATATTTTCTGTCCATAGAAAAGTGGTACTATAAAAAGAACATAAACCTACAAAGGTGGTCAGAGAGTGTGATCATACAGAGTTTGTGCAGATCACACAGAGTTTCAGAGGAAAAGCCTTATCAATACAGATCCAGCAGCTCCAGCCATTATCCAGCAGACACACACATCTGTATTCTCCCTTGCATGCACCACCAACCCCAATGTGTCCATACACACATACAGAGCTCAGCAAGATCAGGGACTGCCTGTTTCAGACTTCCATGACCCTGACTGGCTCCTCTGGGTTCTCAATAATTAATAAGTGATCACTATAATCTATTATACATTCAAAAATCTTTTTTTTTCATACGGATATTTCTTCATTCTCCCAAGTAACACACATGTTGAATTCTTCCTAAATGCATTGCTCTAGGTGACTGTTTCACACTGCACTTGGGCTGTGTCTCTGTGCCCTTGCTTTCTCAGCTGCTCTCACCAATGCTCAGGAAATGCCCAGGTTGATTTTGTTAGCATTTTTATAGTACTGGGAGCAAAGAGGGAGGGGATAATGAAAAGGAAAAGAATCATTTATCAAGACAGAATTAAAAGCAAAACTTTAACAAAAATATATTTGGGTTAAGATTTTAAATGGCATTTGCCTGAATTGTCTGGGAACCAATTTCCACTCGCTTTATCCTCCTGTGGCCAGAAGGCTTATACAATGCATTTTACACTGTGATTTTCCCCATATTATAAGGGGTGAGTTATTTCAGATTCTACTGTGCTTTCAGAGTTTCAAAGCTGAGTCTTAACCTTTCAATCTGCTTATTAATACTCATGTCATGGCTCCTATTGAGAAAGAGGTTTAGTGTCACTGTCCTCAATCAGTGTCCTTTCATTCACTTTCATTAAAGAACCATGTTTTCCTGACAAAGGATAACAAATGGACGCTGTGGGTCCCTAATGTGCTTTTTGACTACAGAGCCTGTACCATTTCTCTGAAGCAATGGCAATTATTTGTCATTTTAATATGACTTGGCAAGGAGATCCAAAAACATATGACCATTATTCATCAATATGTATATCTTGTGCTTGCATTAATATTAGAATATCATTATTATTACCCTGACATTGTATGAGCTAGACAAAATTACATCATGTAAAAAATGTATTAAACTATGTTCAGCTGTATCCATGCAGCAAGGCAAAAGTAATTTAAAGACCTGTAGCAGCTCTTTGTTGAATGCAGCAATTCATTCTGATTAGTGGTAAAGTCCTTTTACCTGTGTATTAATGAAATATATTTCAGTACTGCTCCACTGTTAATTGAAAACAGCATAGTTCTGTGTTACTGTTGTTACTAAACATACCTAATGATCATAACAATTTTCTTTGTTCTTAAAATCTCATGGTATTCAATACTCCTGACATTCCTGGTAAATAATAATAATAAAAAAAAGCCAATTTCTGTTAATTTGGGCAAAGGCATAGCCATGTTTTTCCCATTTCTTCTAGCTGTTTTTTGCTGTCACTATTTTTGTTCAAGCTATTGCACATCTTGGGCTTGTATACAATACTTAAGTCCAGAACTAAGTTCATTATCATAATTTTCTATAGAGGAATAAAAGAGCTGTGTTTATGTCAGTGTCTGCTGTTTTAGATCCAAAATCACTGACTAAAGCCAGAGGGATACTCCTATTGTTCCTTGAGTTTGTGGAACAAGGAATTAAAAGTGGATGAAGAAAACATCCTAATAATACTTTAATATTTTTCTTCTCATTCCTTTCCACCTCATAAATAACTCTGGTCTATAAAAAAAAAGGAGGCAGGAAAATCTCTGAATAAAAGCTCTGTAATAAATGAAGGGACTTCAGGTTCTGTCCAAGCAGGCTATTCAGGTTATTTCTCTCAACTAAGTATGACTTGAGGGACAAAGACTCCACCATGAAATAACATTTTAGGGGCTATGTTTTCCCAGATGACGTATTTATTTTGGTATGACACTAACATAGCTTAGGAAGATACAGTCCCGTGCACTTTGCAATGCAGCAAGTTCAGGCTTTTAAGGACACTTTCCAGGTGAATTGTTGGAAAACACAATTCATAACTAAACAGCAATGGCAAAAATTAGAAGAGGTGATGGCAGAAGCACGTGGCTTCAAAAAACCAAATAGTTTGTATTAAAAATTCTGGAACCAGCATGATACAGTAATTAATTAGCTGAGTAATTGTATAAACTTGATTTTTCACCTATTTCCCTCTCAGCTGAAGGAAGATACAAGGAACATGATGCTCTACTTATAAACTTACATCTGTGAGAATTTTTCAGGTCACTTAACTCCAAATGTCTCAGTCCCTCCATTTAGTAGGCCTGGACTGATATCCACTCTGATCTCCTAAGGGCATAAGACTCTTCTTTCCATTTATTTTCCTTACCTTTCACTTAAAAACAAAAGCTACATTATTCTATCTATTTTATATAATTTGTCC
The DNA here is from genome assembly GCA_013397375.1 of Toxostoma redivivum. NCBI lineage: Eukaryota > Metazoa > Chordata > Aves > Passeriformes > Mimidae > Toxostoma > Toxostoma redivivum. The sequence goes on from VXBI01013800.1 coordinate 129,595, forward strand.
ATTATTTCCTATTTTCTCCAACCATAGCACTCTATCAATTTTGTAGCAGATATTTCAGTTAAAATTAGCTTACTCTAAAACATTCAAACCCATCACATGAACCATGAATCTCATTGTGTGCTATGTACTTAGATCATTGTCTATTCTAAGAAGGGCTGCTCTTTGGTCACTTGAGTGCTTTCTTAGTAGGCAGAAAAAGCAAGTTGTAATATGCCATTGAACTCCTCCATGGAACAACATAATGGGAAGCAATAGTTGAATCAACATAGGAGCAAGCATGAATGACAGCCAAACAAAGGCACATTAATTATGCCGGTGGAGGAATTTTTGCAGAACACTGTTTTCTGCAATTCAAAGACATGAAGAGAAAGAATCAATAAATCAACAATATGCACTGAACAGCACTGGGATTATAGCCCTAAAAAAAGCCCTGCAAGAGTTATGCCAAGTGCTACCTGAAAGAGGCTTAGAATTTCTGTCACTTTTATCACTCTGTAAATAAAGAGGATGATAGCAAGATACCTAACTCACTCAACAACTTTTCCTAGAAGAAATATCTCATTGACCAATTGCTCAAGTCAACAAAAAAGATATAGGAGTGTTGTTTACACTACTTTCACATGTCATCTTCACTTACATGGCAAATAAGCAGTCCATGCAGAAGGAGATAAGTATGCCTGGTCAGAGCAAAACAAAAAGCAGTGGCAGAATAGAGAGCAAAAAGGGGAGTGAAGACTTCAGCAGCATAAAAATCACACAATGCAGTGAAGAACATCCAAAGAGACATCTGGACTGCTCTTAAATATAGATATCTGTAAAGATGATTGAGAAGAGATTCCATAAGTATGTGAAACTTCATGGCCATTTTCCATTCTTCATTAAGCATAGGAAAGTTTTAGATATATCAGGTTGGAAATATATTTCTTCAGAAGTCAAATCTACAAAGGGACTCAGCAGCTCTAAAACTGCTACAGATTTGACAAATACTGAAAGAGACTGGAAACAGGAAGATAGTAGTGAGCTACCCTGTTCCCATTTCAGAACTTGGTCATACCGAATTCTACAAAAGAGAAGGGCATCCTGCTCTGTAAAGCATATGAATCAAGTGAACAAGTACTGTTTAATATCTTTGTCAGTGACACAGACAGTGGGATCAAGTACACCCTCAACAAATTTGCATGTAACATCAAGCTGTGTGGTGCAGCTGGAATGCCTGAAGGACAGAATGCCATCCAGAGGAACCTAGACAAGCTCAGGAAGTGGGTCTGTGTGAACCTCATGAAGTTCACCATGATGAAGTGCAAGGTGCTGACCTGGGTTGGGACAACCTCCAATCTCAATACAGTCTGGGAGATGAAAGAACTGAGAGCAGCCTTGACAAGAAGGATTTGGAGGTGCTGGTGGATGGAGCCTGGACATAACCTGGCAATGTGCCCTTGCAGTCCAAAAAGCCAATTGTATCTTGGGTTGCATCACCAGGACCACAGCCAGAAGGTTCAGGAAGGTGATTCAGCCTCTCTACTCCAACATGGTGAGACCCCACCCAGAGTGCTGCATCTAGCTCTGGGGTGCCCAGCGCAGGAATGACATGGATCTGCTGAAGCAGGTCCAGAGTGGGACCACAGAAATGACCAGCGGGCTGGAGCAGGTCAGCTATGAAGACAGACTAAGAAAGTTGGGATTATTCATCCTGGAGAAAAGAAGACTCTAGGAAGACCTTAGAGCAGTCTTCCAGGATCTAAAGGGAGGCTTATAAAAAAGATGGAGAAAAACATTTCAATAAGGACCCTGCAATCGGACATAAGGTAATGGTTTTAAACTAAAAGGTGGTAGATGCAGACTACATACAAAGAATAAACTTTTCACAATGAAGGTGGAGAAAAGCTGGAAGATGATGACCAGAGAGGTGGTAGATGCCCTATTCCTGTAAGCATCCAAGGTCAGGTTGGACAGAGCTCTGAGCAAAATGATTTAGTTGAAGATGTTCACATTGAAGGGGAAGTGAACTAGATGCCTCTTAACAATCACTTCCAACCCAACTATTGTATGATTCTATGTAAAACAAAATAATGAAGCAATTGCAGAGCCTGATTAAAGAAAAAGAATCTAAAGCTACATAGCTTTAGATTACTTAGCTTTAGCTATATGGGATGGTCCTCTGAGAAACAATCAGATCTGGAGAGAGTGAGCTCTGGTTAGGTGTTTAATATCTGCTCACTAGGGTGTGTTTTTAATGCCACTTTGCAATTGACTTTCTGTTTCCTACCTTTCAATGCAAAATCAGTGAGGATGTGGAATGACCAAAGTAGTTGCATCAATGCTTACTTATTGCCTGGAGTGCTTAAAAACATGCATTTTTGGTGTTTTCTCACATGTATATATTATGGTAAGAGTAGCAATATTTCTTAGTCTTCTGAGAGCATTACTAAGAACAAAGAAAAATGGAAAATACAGCACAATTAAGATTGTCACCCTTAAAGAAGAATAGCTATACTGCAAAGCACAGAAAGAAATCGCAATGATTAAATATTTTTAATATGTACCTGTATTTGGCACTTTAGTTGTGGATCTTTATGATTTGTATTGTTTATCCTTCCAGTTTTTAGTAAACAAAGTAGAGCTGGAATGAGCTGAAAGTAACCACTTTATGTAAAATGGTTCGTGGAAGACCTGAACTGCATTTGAAATAGCAAATTGCCTGCTGGTGCTATAGATGATCCTAAAAATAACCCAAAAAAATTAAAACTGTAGCTTTTATTAGTTTTATGACCTGGCTTACAAGTGGGAACCCACTACTGGATCCATTGGCATAGCAGTGGGGGAGGCACACGACAGAGAAAATGGCTTGAAGTGAACAGTGGTGACAGAGAAGCTGAGTGCTACTGAAAGAAATAAATATGGCACAGTAAAATAAATCCCATGTAAGCTTTATGTCTTTTCTGGACTGCACATTTGGGTAACAGCTCTGAACACAGCACCATCTTTTCCTTATACTTCATTGGAGAGGACCCACAGGAATACACTGTGCATGTGCTTGGTGGCCACCAGTTGTGGTCTAAGAAATCAAACCTTGCATGAAGTTACAAAGAATATCTGAAGGATATAAAGAACAGTTTTCCAGGATGATCTAGAACAAAGCTGTTTAAAATCTGAAAAAATATGGAACCAATACAAGAAATCCCTTAGTGATCTTAAAGGTTTGAAATAGACACAGAAAGGCAGTAATAGCTTTGATGACATGGAGTTCCTTTAAAATGAGACCAGAGCACTGGAGAATAACAATGACAAAGCAAGACCTCTAATTTCTATCATTTGGGCATTCTCCTTCACCACTTGATCACCTTTTATATTGTCTGTAGACAAAACAGAGATGTAAAAAGAAAAACAAATACAGAAGGCACCATGGCTTATGCTAAAATACATATACAATTTAATAAATGTAAATCTTTTAGTTTCAAGCAAAATTTTTCTCACTTTACTGTTTTTTGAGTCGATCACATTTGCTGTCTTTTGCCATATTTTGCATGATGTAGCAATTTTCTGGTAAACTCTCTGGGACAAGGCTTGTCTCCTATAGTTATTAATAAAATGCAAGAATACCAAAACTTTTGTCCCTTCTTAGGTTTCCAAGCAGTAACACTGAAAAAAAAAAAAAGGCAAAAAAAGAAAGAAAAAAAGGTATTATCTTGCACATTTTAAAAGCCACAGATGATATGTATTATACATTTGTTGCTGCTCTTTTCTTTCTTTGAAGGCAAATATTTATCTTGAGAGGTCAACTAATGCATACTAGCAGCAGGTATCCCACACACTAAAGTGATACACCAAGAATTTCTTCAAACTCCCCTCCTTCAGGTTATTTACTATCCTTGACCTTGACTGTCCTTTGAGAATGAGAGAAATTTGGTCTTAGCTTTGATATGCAGTAGCAAAAGCTAATCAAACTCACTTGCACTTCCATTTCCAGCATCTGTGTTGCCTTTTGATGAGGAAGCTGCACACTGAGAGCTTAACCCAAATCAAAGACACTTCCCTCAGGATCTCCAGCTATCCCGACACAGTAAAGTAACTCTGTGTCAACTTCAACACATTTCTACCTAATCTGACATCCTGTGGAATTTATCCTCAGCATCCCAGTTGTGTTTTGATCTGGATAGCTTGGCATTTTACAGCAAACTTTGCTAGTAAAGAACAGTCAAATTCCTTTAGACCAAAGGGAAATTTTCCAATAGGAGAGAGTTACCCCATTCTAACTTCTTCCTAAATAGAAACACTGTATAGCACTGCTTTTACTTCCACAGTAACATTCTTATGAACTGACAAAAAAAATTTCTCCTAATACATAAGCATTTCTTTTAGTGAATCTATAAAAGTAAAGTTCTATAAAGGTAAAGATGGTACAGCAACAACCAATTGGCTTGAATGATATAATTGGGTTGAGCATATATGAGATCAAGATATTTAATGTATAAAAATCAGGACAGTGCTCTTAAAAATGAAACATTACAGCCACATGATCTTACCAAGAAAAAAGCTTTCAAAAAAACATATTTACATCTAACTGACCAGTACCCAAAAGTATTCTCATAAACATTTTGCAGTTAAGCAAGCTAAAGCTACTTTTAAATGAACTTGCCAATAATTTCTAAAATAAAGCATAAAAATAACTAAGGTGTCCTTTTGATCCTTGTGAGTATACTTTACTTGTCCTTGAAAAAAATATATCCAATGTACCTTTCAAAATGATTTATTATGTGTTATTGTTACAGTGTTCAATATTGTTCAATACTGAACTACTGTACTGATTACCACTCTCCCAGTCTGCTTTAGTTCTATCATGTGCTTTTATTTACCACCTGAGGCAAGAACATTTTAATTGGTTTAGGGAAGCTTGAACTCTCTTTTATCAATGACACATTTCATCAAAATAGAACAAAGCCAGGAGCTGTACGTATTCTCACAGTGCTGCAAAACAATGGGTTTGTTTGAGGGCTTAAGTTTGAAAATGTATCACTGCAGTGTAAATTATTTAATCAGTTGAATAACAACATCAGAACATCTTGATTTTTTCTTCCATTTTTTTGATAGTAAGAAAATTTATCAACAAATTGCACTAACTTTCCATATTTTAACTCTATTCTAGACAAATACATTCTGCAAACTGACCCTAAATCTGTACCGTACATCTACCAAAGATCTAGAACATAGCATAACGTAGTTTATAGCACTATGAATGGCAAAACTAAATCATGTACACATTGATTTTAAAAGTTTCTGTTAAAATAATCCTTACACAAAACAGAGAGAGAATTGCAGTCATGTTTGAAGTAAGTTTCATTGCTTGCAGTGATTAGAAAAAAAAAATCTAATTTTTCCAGATCAAAACTGTCCCTTTAAGAAAGCATATGTGACTTACTTAAGAAATATACCATGGCTTATAAACAACAAAAGTAAGTTGTCTTTCTATTTTAATAAAAGTGCTTAGCTGAAACAGACACAATCCCACTGTAAGCCTTGTATTTTTAAGAAGATTTTTTAAAACAAAAATATATGTATGAATACAATATATTAGTTAAAATTAATTAAAAAGCAAGGCATAAATTTATTTGTCTGTTTCTATCAATACTTTCAACTGTGATCATAAATATTTTACTTTGAAATATAACAAGAATTATACAAAATAAATATTTTTTCATGAACAACAGAGCTAATGAACCCTTTTCTCCTAACAAGTTACAGACTACATCCTTCACAGAGGTTGATGCCACAGCTCCTGCTTTTATCCCAGCTTTCTGTCTGGGCAAAAGGTGAAATAGCTGGCTGGTATCACACAGCCAGCTGTTTCAGCACATGTACTGGCTCCACATGTACTGACTCATATAAGTTGTTTTGTCTTTTCTTCAATGACATAGATATTAGCTATTCAACTACCAATTTTCATACTCAAAATTCATTACTTTTAAAATCTCAGATCCATCCTGTCCATATTATTTGAAATCAGTTTTAGGATTCAAAACTTTTGAGGAATACAAGGAAGGAAATATGTACAGAGAGGCCAAAAGAATAATTACATATGCTTTGCTTCTTTAGGAATTCAAGTTTTTAAAAAGCAGTATATATACACAATGATGACAATCATTACCTTTTGGCTTTCCACAGTAGTACTTTATTGCATGTCAGAGACCCTTCAGTGTCACTGGAAAAGACTTCTGCTTCCCCCAACATTTGTGGTGCTTGATTTCTGCCTGTATGCTGCAGAGGGAACAGGTCTGCAAACTTCAGACACTGCAGAGGATGTGCCAGGCCTCCATGGCACTTGTTAAGATGTCCAATGGCCCTGCTTCACAGATTCTTTACAGGCTGGGATGAGGAATGCCTTATCAACCCTAAATCACATGAGACATGTTGAGGGGAAAAAAAAACCAACAACAACAACAACAACAAAAAACCCTACCAACACGATCTCTGGAACAAATCATACATTTCAAAGCATTTACAGAATCATTGATATAACTATTTGTATTGGGTTTGTGTGACAAGGTTTTGGTAGTGGGGGGAGTTTACACAACAGCAAAAAGACCCCTGGGATAACAGACTTAAAAAGGGGGAAAACCTGCTGTGAAACAACAGCATCCAGAAGAGACGAGTGAAAATATATGAGAACAACTCTGCAGACACCAAGGTCAGTGAGTGGCAGGAGGAGGTGCTCCAGGTGCTGGGGCAGAGATTCCCCTGCAGCCTGTGGGGCAGACCATGGAGAGGCAGCTGTGCCCCTGCAGTCTGTGCTCGACCCTTTGGCGAAGCAGAGATCCACCTGCAGCCCACGCTGGACCTCACAGCAGGGCAGGTGGATGCCCAAAGGAGTCTGTCACCCTTTCGGAAGACCACACTGGAGCAGGACCTGACAGGACCCGTGGCCCTGTGGAGGCAGAAGCCCATACCGGAGCAGGTTTGCTGGCAGGACTTGTGACCCTCTGGGGGACCAACACAAGGAACAGCCTGTTACTGAGGAACTGCACCATGTGGAAGGGACCCACACTGGAGCACTTCTTCTAGGAACAACTCACATTTTAACATAGATTTTTATATTTCATGGTTACATATCTGCTTGTCTCACACCTAGTAAGAAATTTGGAAAAATGAGATTCAATGAGCATTATATTTTACAGCGGATCTTTATCCTTTTTTTCATTTGAAACATACATGATACAAATATGTAAGGAAGCTAATATAGTGTAGCTTATTGTTTTCTCCAACTTGGAAACAGATATTGGCATTTATTAACCACTTTAGGGTGATTACATGTCTTAGATCACTGATCTTTAAGCTTTTCCTTTTAGGCCTACCATAAAAACATGGCTTAGAGAAGTTTTTGAACATGCTAATTGGAGCTGAATATATCAATTATTTTGGTAAAGCTTCTCAGTTAGCTTTAGAAGTGAAATGAAACAGATCTCTCTCCCATTTCTCAACTGTTCATGATTCTGAAGAAGCATTTGCATTAAAACCTCTATAGATGAAGACAGCATTCAATACTGGGAATCCAAACTGAGATACAGAGAACAGGATTTATATTTCAAAAGACCAAATAAACTTTCTATTACTTTCAGTGTTCCAGGTGAACGGCTGGAAGACCATCTGGCAAATCTCTGCCAGACTCTTAAACTGACACAAGGTTGAAGGTCTGGCACCAGCATTTGTGCCAAGTTTCATACTAGCAGAAATATGGCCAGGTATTAAAGATGACTTTTATGATGCACTTGGCAATCAACATAAAAATATTTCCAACATAAGCTTAACCAAGATTTTTATACCATTTATTCTGAAAAAGGAAAGAGACTGTCATCTAGGGAACTACTATCAGTATTTGTAGGATTGCTACAAAAAGTGGGTATATAGAACCTAATTTTAAATAGCTTTCCCTATTCTGTTTTCTTTGGTTCTGGAAAGATGCTTTATATCACAGCTTTGTTGACAAGTCATTGGTAACCACAGAAAAATTGTAACCCTTCCAAACCATTTGCTGAAAATCCATCCAAATTTGAACCTCCTTGGACTTAAGATTCTGACCACATAAGCTGCCATTGCTGTAATTCTTTACCATGTACAGTTATATATTAGAGGAAGCTCAGAATTATATATGAGGATGATATATTTTTCATGCTTACAAAAGCCTCACTTGCAAAAGACTTAATAAGATGTTTATTGAAAATACTTTAAAATTTATTTTCAGTTTTACTTTAAAAATGCTGCAAAAGCATACTGCAGGTGACACCTGACCTTATTTCCAAGTCAATAACAAATTTTTGCACTGAATCCTAATTCTTTTCGGTAATCTAAAATATCAATTTTGGCATACTAAAACTTAAGAGTCAAGAAGAGAAATCAAATACTGCAGATCATGCCTATTAAGAAGCTCAAAGAGAGCAAAAGATCCAGCTCTAGCAGGATCTCTAGGCAAACAGCAAGGTTGCTATAACACTTTGTAACATGGGAAACATTTGGTACATTATTATTTCCCAATCTTTACATACACAAACATACATACACAAACCCAGTTCAAAGGAGTGCATTGTAAAATTATGCTCCGCTGTTTCCTATAAGTCTTAGTTTATATTACATAAAACAAACTGTGTGGAAATTAACTAGGCCCTATGATTTACAATGGGTTCTTTCCATGTTATTTATTACACTGAATTAGTTTATATATATACACACACACACACACACACACACACCATATATACTTAATATTAATCTCTGGATTGTTTTGAGTTAGCACATTATTTCTTAAATTCTATTCCCTTTTTTTCCTTTTGTTTATGGGCTGTAATAAATTCTTATTGTTTCTCTTTCTTCATTTTACAAAGTAAGAACTGTTCTTAATGCCTCATCTTATGTGTATAAAAATGGAAGTTGATGGAGTACATGGTTATGATTTATACAACTTCAGCCAGAACTGCCTGTGTATTTAATCCCATAGTGAAACTATAATGTCTGTGTAACTACCATTTATTTCTGAATAAAATTATTTGACACCCGAAATATATAACTTTGGGAGGGAAGCATTACAAGAGAGAAAACCAAGAAAGGCTAGAAACAGATTCATTATCAATGTACAACAGCCAAGCTATCTGAAGTCAGACTTTAGATCTGAGCACTGGCTTTGTCTTGGTGCTTTTCCTCTCCAGAGCATTAGCCTGAAAGAACAAAGGTGATCTCATAACTAATTACTAGCTTGCATACAAACACTTCTCTTTTAAGCTTTCAAATACTAGACTGTCAGTGGGGGTAATCTCAAAGTCTATTTTCTAGCAAAAAGCCTGTTTTCTCAAAGCAAATTTTCTAGCTAGTAACACAGTGGGAAGCACCAACAAACTTCAAGTAGGAAACTGCTAAGCTGTTAATCAAAGCACTTGGTATACAATTTATACTATCTCTGTATGCTGTTGCTACAATAAAATGACTTCACCTCTCCGTTGAAGGTGATATTTCAAAATTACTAATACACTTCAGTCAGCAGGAGGACTACACATCATCATCATCACGATTAGCCGCGGAATCAGAAATTACAGGAAAAAAGGAACGAGTTAGACCAGGAAAAGTAAAAATTCTAGTTTAAGCTGGATCACCATTGGTGTAAACAATTACATGATGTGATTATCTGTAAAATGAAAGTGAATGCAATTACTATGAAGTTCTTACTATGAGTGAAGTTATCAAAGGGAATATCAAGATGACAGAGAAAGTGAAATACATATAACACTGTTCATGCACTTCTAAGACTCAAGCAACATACTATACAAATGAAAATTCACAACTGATTTCTTCTTTCATTTTAGTTGTTTAATTTTATATTGTTCTCTGCAAAATAAAATTCCATTAACCTGTACCTGTCACTTCCAAAATATGAATGAACAGAGAGAAATCTCTCTTACTGGCATCAATCCATATGCATTCAAAGACTACCCTAGACAGAACCAGGTCAGTTGGAAGGAACCACTGGAAAACACACCAACACCCTACTCAGTGTAAATCTACTCAGATTCAAATGCGGAAGGCAGTGGCCAGTCAAGAGTGACTAGTCTCCTTGGGTGGAGATTCCACAACTTATAAAGGCAATCTGTTATAGAATTTGACCACTCAGGGCAAAGGTTTTCCCCTGGCACTGGGATGGTTTCCAATGTTCCAGTGTTCCAGTGTTCCAACTTCTGGTCACAGGCTTTTGTCCTTCCACTGTGCTGCTCTTAGAAGAGTCTAGTTCTGTCTTCTCAACACTCTCCTGTTGAGGGAGGCATATAGAGCATTAGCCTTCTCTACTTAGGACAGAAAAAAAACATCTCTCCTTGTACATCATGCACTATAGCTCCGTAAACAACAAAATGGCTCTCTGATGCACTTACTCCACTATGTCAATATCTCAATATTTAGGGAGCCCAAAACTGGACACAGCACTAGAGATGTAGTCCCACAAGTGCTAGATAGAGATAAAGAACCACCATTCCCTTCAGCTGATGGCTACCCTCCTTCTAGCACAGCCCACATTGCAGCTGCCCTTCTTTGCCAGAAGTGCAGCTCACTGCCCACAGGGGCCTTGGGTCCTTTTCTACAAAGCTGCCAGTGCCAGTGCTGCCCTGTGCTGTTCCATGGGTTTATTCCATCCTGGCACTTTGTATTCTCCTTTGGCAATTTTCCTGAGGTCCCTGACAGCCCATTTCTGGAGCCTGACAAAGCTCCTTTAAACAGAAGCCCTGAACTCTAATGTACAGAACACCCTTCCCAATTCATATATCTGCAAACCAGCAAAGGATGCACTTGATCCAGTCACCAAGCTGTTACTGAGAACAAGCATGGTTGGAATCAATCCCTGAAGAAAGTGACTCATGCCTCGCTGCCAGGTGAGCTTTGTACCAATGATCACTATCTTAAAGTTCAATGGTTGAAGCTAATTTTCTACCCATCATACTGTCTGTTTATTCATCTCACTAGTTTGGCTGTAAAAGCACTTTGTAGATTCTTAAAGGCCTTGCAATACAACATCCATTACTCTTAATGACTTAGCTGGTAATCTCATCACAGAATAGAAGGCAGATGACCCTCCCAGACTGCATGGCACAGAGGATATAGAGGTAAAGAAAGCTTATCAGAGATGAGAGGTGGCCAGAGCATATAGGAAGTTCTATGGCAACTGTTCCTGACTGGTGCAAACTAGAAAATAAAAATCCAGAAATCTGGGAAGCCAGAACCAGTTAGTTGCCTGCTGGCCTTGCATTTTCTTCTGAAATTTTATTGGGAAACTTCTCTTTCTCCAAGGCCTCTGGTCATTGTAAACATGATGCCCTCTAAAATTCAAAGAAAGGAGTCAGGGTTTTAATTTTCTCTGTCAGTTGTAGTAAGTTTTCATGCAAACGCATCAACACTGGAAGCTCAGAAGTGCAAGATTTAGAGTATATGTCCTTCTCACTCATTGCCTGAAATGGACAGATTTCTTCACTAAAATACACAAAGCTTGTTAACAATTTTGCCATACTAAACCACACATTGATTTTTCTTTTCAATGTCATATGAAAAATGTTCCAAGCCAAAAACATTTTCTGTCATCATGTGAGTCATCATAGCACTGACTTACATTCACTCCTGAGTTTTGCTTTCAGTTGCACTGCTACAGAATGAAGCTATCATAAAAAGAGGAGAGGAAATTTGCACTAGGATTTCACTGTACATAGGTGATGCTGCTGAAATTACACTAATGACTGCTTATGAAGATTTTTAAAGCAAAAAAAGATGAGTGAGGCAATAGGAGAGGCGAATGCATTTTGAAACTCATCCATATGCACTTCATGTAATGCTAAGTTTTGTAAAACACTACGTAAGGATGTAACATGTGTCAAATTGCAGAACAGTCTCTGACACTACCACTTTCATACAATTTAATAACAAGTTTTAAACTTCAACCATTTCTAGTGACTCAAGTGACAAGATGCTTAAATATCAGACTATCTCCTCTGTTTTCCACAGCCTGCCATCTTAAGATAAGAGTTGCCATAATACTTTATATTTGTCTGCTGATTATTTTCCATAATAAAGTGTTAGCAGCAGCAGTCCCACTGCTCAGTCCCACTGTTGTGCTGAATGAGCAGTTTTCTTTTTAGCCTTAATTTTCAGGTTTCTAAGAACATGTAATACTCAAAGCTACTTAGTATATTTCAAAGACGCAGGATAGAAGCAAGAAGAGAAGAAAAAAACACCTCTTAATGGGTTCAGGACTTGCTGGAATTGTTAGTTTCACAAAACTGAATTTGTACAAAACAAGAAAACTTCCTTATTTCCATCTAATGGCAAAATTAAAAAAAAAAAAGTCTAATACTTGCAGTTATGGTCTGTAGGGACTATGAATAATTCCAAGTATTTTATTTCAGGAATAGATGGTTTTAAGTAACAAACAAAAGTAACAAAAAAGTTTTTTAAAACAAACAAATGTAGTGTTGAGGAAATGCTTCTTCTATTCATCTACACAGTTTTTAACTGAAAGAGGAATGTAGTATTGAGGATATATTCCTAATTAATCTAGACAGTTTTAGATCACAATTTTCTCTTGAAGCTTTGACATCTATCAATTGCTGCTCAGAATGACAGGAGAAAGGCTATTAGAGTTTACTAGTATTTATTCTTCTTTTTTTAAAAAAATAAAAGAATGGGAAGAAAACAATAATATCAGCATAATTTCTGGGGAGGAGAAATTTAAAAGAAAAAAAAAAGAAAAAAAACCCAACCCAAAGTCTAACATGGTTTATATGTTCAAGAATAAAAGTTGCCAGTAAAAATGTCAACAGTATGTAAAATGGAGACAAGTCATGGTTGTTGTGGGAAACTGTAAATTTGAATGCTTCACTTTGTGTGCTCCAAAACAGATGTTTAACTGCTATAAATCAGCAAAACTCCCTGACCCTTAATTTCTTAACCACAGGAATGTGCTGAGGATTTTTTTTCACTGACTTTAGTTCAGCTAAGTAGCAGTACTCTAGCTATTGTAAGAACTACAACACCCTCTATTGGGCAAAGAACTTTAATTCAAATACAGAAAATTAGTTAATTTCAATGATCCAAAGCAACCACTGGTTGCATTCTTCCAAAGGTTGAGCTTGAGTGCATGATGGACACACACACACTAATAAGTTATATATAAATATAATGATGTATAAAATCCTATGATTTATTTTGGTGTGATGATAGCATTTTATAAAGAGAAAGTAGGAATTCATCTTTTGATGAAAGAAAAGGCCATCTCAGCTCAATTATGAGATTACTCATGAACCCTCTTCCCCTAAATTTTCTCATTTGATGGGTGTTTTTCTCAGTACTGCCCAGCATCTCCTCTGAACAAATCAGTGTTTCCAGTATGGATGCTCCTTTTGAATTTGACCCTTGCATTCTTCCTTATGTATTCTTAAAATGTCATAAGTACGCGATACTTTTTAAGGTTGCACTGCAGACACATGTCATAGGCCCAAAGAACTCACAGATTCTTGCACAAAGAGTATAATATGAAAGTAGATGGGATTTTCAGCTGCCTCTGTGAAAAGAGATGTATTTTCACCACAAATCAGAAAGACACAACATCATACAGGAAGAAATACATTGTTGCAAGAATAAAAAAGCAGCAACATTTAGATTAATACTTAAGAGACAAAACAACGGTTTAGGATGGAAAATATATGAAAAAGGCAAGCAGTATTAAACAGAAGTATTGAAGGGGAGATGAGAATCAGTGTATCAGGCTTTTAAAAAAGAGGAGTTTGAAATAGAAAACTGTAAAACTAAGAAAAATAATTTAGAGAGCAAGACACTTAAATGGGCAAATGGTTTTGATTGCCACACTTAGAGAAGGAGGTGCCTATCCCTTTAGTACAGACCATTTTCTGAAAATCTTTGTTTTCTTCTATCAGCCATCTGAATCACCTCTTCATTCTGCATTCTCCCAACACATCACCTACTTGGAAACAAAACTTTCCTGGTCAAATCAACTTTCCAAGATAAAAAAGTAAAGCTAGTCTAAACACCCTGATGGCATCTTCTGCTGCAAAGTAGTCCTTTTAGAAGACTGGAACTTTCCTGTTTAATTTTGACTAAATAATGCATATTTAATTTTTTAACATTTCAATGCAATTAATATATTTCAATTCAGCTTTTTTGAAATAAAAAATTCAGTCCCTTATATCAAATAACTTTTTAGTTTGAAATGCAGTTTGCATTACTAAATTTGATGAATCTAAATGCCTTTTATCTTTCCTTTTGTGCATTGTCACAGCTAGGTAAACTCTGCAATTAACCAGAGGATACTGACTGCACAGCAAGTTAGTAACCCAGTGCATAATTGGGCTTTAAGCTTGCCTGAGCCACTTCTAACTAATAATGCCAGGGATATAATATTAGTATCACTGTGTTGGAACTTGAAATCCTTAATTTAATTATACTACTAATAGTCTTAATAATTACAGACTTTTTCCTTGCCAATTACATGCCAAAATGTCATTTTTTTTTCTTTTCCTCCCAAAAAAACTGAAGTCCATAATCCAAAGCATTTTCTGAGAGTTACACACTGAGTGACCACCTAAGGATAATGGATGTTTAAATTTATCTGTCTCTGTAAAATCATTTCATCTGAAAATAATAGAGAACCTCAAGATGCTTTGGGAGGGAAAAGATGACTCTTGTCTTTAAACAACATGAAAATGCCATGGTAACTTGCAAAAAATGAATAAATGGCTTTTTCTGAAATAGTCCATTTTCTTCTTCCATACACATATGAATCCTAAATGAAATGCAACAGTGAGTAGAATGGTTAAGTTCTGATGTAGATTGCACTAGGAGTACAGGGATATTCACTCACTGTTGTTTCTGCAAATGATGGAGTTTTAGCTCTAGCAGTTTTAAATAGCTTACCTAAAACTAATCTGTTGTCTATAGCATTAAGACACTATATATATACAGTATATACACAAGAGATAACTCTTTTCTACCTTGCTATCAAAGAAAATTGTGATTCTCCAGAAACTCCTTCCCATTCCACAAAGATGTCAATCCCAAGCATCACGTGCACAGGATAATCACTGGCTTGTTCAGTCTCAACAACAGATTCTGAGGGCAAATACCTACTAAGAAATTGCCCTTTTGCTCTCGTCTATAATTTCAGTAGGAACCAGTAAACTAAGAAATTTTTCCACCTAACACTAATTCATCATTTCAAAAGAGAAAATAAGAAACATGAGAGAGAGCTTTCTGTTTCTTAGACTTGGACTCTATTCTCTCAGAGAATCTGGTCTTGATACATAGGTCAAAATAAAATGTTACCTTCTCAAAATAAGGCAGCTTAAGGAAATACAAAAGGGACCATGAAAGTATCAAGGCCACAGGATGTCCCCTGACACCTGAAGTATTTAAATTTTGGGTCCCAATTTTCCTCCCAGTCTTTCTCCTGGCAGAAAGCACCTTACTCTGCTCTAGATCAAAGGACCTTTTCCTTTGCCAGACAAACTCCCTGTTTGGCCACCCCAGTTCAGGATGGGTACACTGGGCACATAAGCATGACAATGTTCTTGTCTCTTCCATATAGGGTCCCACTGTCTAACCTCAGCACAAAACTGGGATCAGCATCTCTTCCCACCACCACTTTGCCATCACTGCTACTACAATTACCTTTACCTCTTCACCAAGGACTAGTTGGAAGAACCAATATCAGCCGCAACCCAAAACTTGCCTCTGCTAAAAGGGACATCATTTTGTAAGCTGGGGACATCCATCATTCCTCAGACACAAATGTGTGCACAATGGAATTTTGAGCATGACTTCTGATATTAAAATCTCATCTCAGAGATTACCTGAGAGCAAATTGTTATATAATACTTCATGTTGCACTATAAACAAAGTCCAGATATATTCACACCAGTAGGAAGTAGGCATCCAACTCCAAGAGGTAGACAACTAAACATTTTTGTGATTTGGTTCAGCAGCATTTTCTAGCCTACCACAATGTTTCAACTTCTTAATAACTTTTTTTTCTATACAGACTTGATTGATAGATTGATTTTTGTTTTATTGGGTTGAAAGTGCAGAAGGACAGGGTAAGATAATGAAAAGATGGGAGTAAACAGAAAAGGAAACTGTAGAAAACTTTTATACTCTTTTCTACCTCCTCAGAACCATTTAGTAATATAACAACATTGCAATTCCCTTTGAATCTGTATGGACTAATTATCCTGTCATTAATTAACGTATTTGTTTTTCCTACCACCCACGCCAGCTTTTTTTAAAGAAAAGTAAGGCAAAACTATCCTAGTGTAGATGGACTTTACTGAGATTTGTCTGGCAAAAATCTACAATGTCTCTACCTTGTACTGCTGTCTGTCAACAGTTCATCACAGTAAACACATAAATTCTTAATTCAAAAAGTTTAATGAAGATATTTAATTCTTAAAATATATATTAAGTAAACCAAATAGGACTGTATACTTAGAGACTATATGTTTATTTTACCTACTCCTTCTGTCTAGTGGAGAACTGTTCTAAGACGAAACATACTGCAACCAACAGAATCAAGCTAATCTAAGTGAGTTTGGATTAGAGATTAGAAGGGAGAGAACAGTATCTGCTATGTTTTCCTAGAACCCCAAACCCATCACACAGCCTGCAGAAAGAATTAGCTGCATTGCACAAAGAAAAATAAAGAAGTGCACCTTAAGTCACCAAACCAACCACATGATGGCAGTCCAATATTAAAAAAGGAAAAAAATGAATTTAAGAGAAACTATTTGAAAAAGTAGTTTAAAGTCTATGCATATTATTCATAATATAACCAAATAAAGCTGCAGAGCAGTAATTTTCATCTTTCTCATGTTTGCACACCTCTAAATACTTCAAGGACATAAAGATCCAAAATGCATATAAATCTGCTGTTTATCTTCCATGAAGCTCAGACTTCATAGGACAGTTTTGACATCCCAAAGTCTACAGAAAAAGGATTTAAATACCAGTTTAATAATTTTAGAAAATACTATTTTGATGTAGTAGCACACAGATTTCACTCTGTTCAGAGTTCTGACTTCAATCCACTTACATTTATTTCTGAAATCTAACATAGTTGTCAATGTGCTATTGTACAACAGAGCTTGTAGTTTCTCCTAACCATCCTTTTTACTTTCCTCCTCACTAATCAAAACTCAATTACCTACATAAATTCACACACAAAACTTCCTGTCCAAATCTTTGGTAGGCATATGCAACATATCATTATCTTATGAATGCCCAATACCTATAAGAAACTGATGACATCCAGAGTCTCATTTGCTTGGATTCAGTGTTGTTTGCTACAGCTGATATATAGTTTGATTTTTACCATTTGTATTAGTGAGGCTAATGATTTCAGTGATATTTAATGGTATTTCCAAAATAATTTCCCAATGCTTTTCCTATCCAGCTCATGACAGATTGTTCCAGTTGGCACATATCCCCAGAATTGCTCCCTTGTTCCTAGATGAATTAATTTTTATTTGTCTATATTGAATTTCGTGTGCTGTATGCCAACCAAATCAAGATGGGTCAAATCACTTAACATCTTGTGTCTCTCATTACTGTCTTTCCTTTTGCCAGTATTGTGAGTAACTCTAAAAATGTGTTTTCTCATATCACATTATACAGATCAAATTAGCAATATCAGAGTTCACATCAGTTTCTGGTGAGAGCATTTTTACGCAACACAAAGCATTAGCTGCAAACCAGTCACTGCTACACAAAAATACTGCTACTGCACCAAAATGTGGCAATTTGTCATTCTAACTCAGGTTAGAAATATAGATTTAATTTTATATTGTGATGTTACAGAAGATAGGAGCTTCTAGGTCACCTGCAGATCTGTAATCACAGATTTGAAGCTGATAAGCATTCTTCCACTCTATGATGACAAAGCAAATTTGTTGCATTTGAATTTAAAGCATATCAAATGGTGGAAACTTTTCTGGCTCATAGCTCTTGAGGTTGTGACTCAGCTTTTCCTTACATGTGGAAAAGTTTCATTGTGAATACCTGTTTTTACCTATGAAATCAAAGGGCATGCTCATTAACTTGCTTTTCACAATCATCGCAGAGTCATAGAATCATTTAGGCTGGAAAAGACCTTCAGGATCAAGTCCAACCTTTGATCACCACCTTGTCAACTAGAGCATGGCACTGAGTGACATATCCAGCCGTTTCTTGGACACCTCTAGGGATGGTGACTCCACCATCTCCCTGGGCAGTCCACTCCAGAGCTTGATGACCTTCTCCATGAAATATTCTTCCTGATGTCAAACCTGAGCCTATCCTGGTGCAGCCTGAGACTATGTCCTCTCATCCTCTCGCTGCTTGACTGGGAGAAGAGCCCCCCCCCTCTCACCTGGCTACACCCTCCTTTCAGGTAGCTGTAGAGAGTGATAAGGCCCATCCTGAGCCTCCTCCAGGTTAAACAACCCCAGCTCCCTCAGCCACCCTTCATGACTCACTCTCTAAACCCTTCACCAGCTTCACTGCCCTTCTGCGGAGACACACAATATTTTTCTTGAAGTGATGATCCAGGAAAGCCAGAGATGGAAGTGGGGCAGCAGCTTTTTCAGCCTTTTGGTGCTTCTGGGTGCTGCCATACAATTCCTCTGCCATACAGCAGTGGCCATCACCCCACTGCAGGTTCAGCATTCTTGTTTTACAGTGCCTTCTTCCCTCTCTCTACCGAATTTTTTTTCAGATTGCACCCTGAGTTTCCATGACAATATAAATTTTCTTCCCTACAACAAGCCCAGGAACTTGAAGAGATGGACTAAAACTAGCACTTCTTTCCTCTGCCTTGTAAAGCTTTCCTATTAATGGATAGTCTAAAATTTGTTGAGCTGACTTAGACTTGTATCATGGCAACATTTTGATAATTACTTCTCTGAAATACTTCACATGTATATACAACAACAAACTTTAAAATAAATATGCTTTGGTATTTTTCTCCTGCTCATGGGATGTTTACAATTTCAAGTCTGGTATACTGTATATATAAAATGCAAAGTACTATAACAAAATTTGCTTTTTACTGCACTATTGATTCAAAAGATTCAAAATGTAACAACATGATGGCCTTTGTTGTAGTATGTACAGAACTCGATTTTGTTGTCATGATGCCTTTAATTCTAATTAAATTCCTTCTCATTTTTGAAGTTCTTTCTTTATGCTAAAAATCAAAAAGTGTTCATTATAATTGCATTATTTAGTCCCAGAATCCATTCCGTTAATCCATATCGAAGGAAATTGATGACTTGTCAGTAATTAATCAGAAAATGCTTAACTGTGCATTTACTTAAGAACGTTTAAAAATCAGAAGTACAACCACCCCATCTTCTGATCAATTTGTGGTATGACACGTCAGAAAACTCAGAAATATTCTTGATATTGGCTGTTTTAATATTTAATTCAGAATGACTGCACATGTAACAGCCTGAATATGTGCTCAATCTTTATAAAAGCACCAAGTGGATGATGAAAGACAAGTAACTACTGGAGGGGGTCCAGTGGTAGGCCACACAAATGATTAATGGACTAGAGCATTTCTTGTACAAGGAGGGACTGCTGGAACTGGGTCTTTTCAGTCCAGAGAAGACTGAAAGGGAATTTCATCAATGCATATAAATGCGGGTGCCAAGAGAGTGGTGCCAAGCTCCTTTCAGTGGTGCCCAGCAAAAAGATGAGGAGCAATGGCCATAAACTGAAACACAGGAAGTTCCACTTCAGCACGAAGTAGAATTTTTTTATATTGGGGGTGGCAGAGCAGTGGCAGAGGCTGCCGAGGGAGGTGATGAAGTCTTCTCTGAAGACATTCAAAACCCACCCAGACACTTTCCTGTGTCAGAGGCTCCAGGTGACTCTGCCTTAGCAAGGGCTTGGACAGGTTGATCATCAAAGGGGAGATTCAGATTTGATTATTAAAAAAATCGTTTTCACCGTGACGGTGGTCAGGCATCGCAATGCGTTGCCCAGGGAGGCGGGGGAGTCACCGTGCCCGAAGTGTTTAAGAGGGGTCTGGATCTGGCGCTTAGTGACGCGGTTCAGGGGTTACAGTAGCAGGGCTGGTTGATGGTTTGACTTGATGCTCGCAAAGGTTCTTTCCAACGCCGATGATCCTGTAATTCTATCTTCAGCACTCCCTTCCAACCCTACCGATACTGTAATTATTTAAGAAAGTGGGCACAACACCGCAGCTCCATTTCGGCTGCACACCACCGGAAAAACTCGAAGTGCGAATACACAACAGTATGGGCTGGGGAGTTTCAGGTCTAAAGGCTGATCCCTAAGGCAGCCGCTCCTGCCCAGGTTTGTCACAGCAATGACCACCCCCACACGGAAGCACCAGGGCCTGCTGGGGAAGCGGAAGGGCCGCCCCAGCCCGGCCCGCTCCGGCCCGGCCCCGCCCC